>JAQIFY010000722.1:0-14820 GCA_028533085.1 Varecia variegata
AAGAATGATGATTGCAGTATTATTTCTAATCCTAAAACCATGAAAGGAACCTTATTTCAAAAACATTTTGAAAAGGGCTAAATAAATCATGCACAAACTGAGGAAGAAATGCTTTTTTTCAAAAATAATGGAGAGGATAATTATGATGATGATGAATGATCCAACTGGTCAACATGGTTGATAGGGCAATCAATGAATCTAGGCACATCCTGGGGATTGGCCTCCTATGACAAATGACAAACTGAAGCACATAAAAAAGTCTACCTTACTAAAAAAGTCTACCTTACTTGTCCCAGCCTATAAAGGGCAGGATAAAATTTCACCTCTGTTTCAGGAGTTTCTGAGTCTGCAAATTTGTCATTCCAATAGATGTAGTCTGAGAGAATGGGGTCGGGGAAGTGGGGTGGTACCTGAGAGGTATCAGTTATAAACTAGTAAGTAGTACCTCCGGAGGAGGGCATCTTCCAATGCTGCCAGTAAGCAGCCACAGGCTAAAACTAAAAGTCACACCTTGTGTTCCTCAGTGGCCTCGAACCACTAATCTCCTGACTAGCAGCTCAAGGCGTTAACTGATTGCACCATAGAAGAAAGATAGCAAAGTACGTCCGGGCTCTGTAGCAAGAGAGTATTCATAAACTCCCCGTTCCCCATTAACTCCTTCCTTGGCGTCCGCCTCAAAGGGTGACTGTGCACGTTCCAAAGTCTTGGAAAACTGGAGAGATTCGAACGATGAGGCGTGGTGTTTCTCACCTTGGAAACCTGTGCGTTGGGTGAGTATGATGCCAGAATGGCCTTCGCCCAGCCTTGCCCCTCGCCTGCTTCAGAAGTCCCCGGAAACGGCGGGGTTCGCGTCCCGGGCCTGAGCTGCGCGGAGCCCCAGGGAAGCTGAAAGCCCTGTGGGCTCCGGCGATGGCTCTTCCCGTTCTTTGCGCAGCCTTCACCCAACGAATCAGCCTGTGCCCTGTCCACCGAGTCGCTTTCGGGGCCGCTGTGAGGCTTACGCTGCCATCTTCGGATCCCGGGTCCAGCACCCGGGCTCCAGGTGGGCGGGGATCGCGGTGATGGTCGCTCTCGGGTCCCCTCGCCAAGAACAGGGTCTGGCACTCACCAGGGCGCACAATTAGGACTCATTGAATTAATCCGTCGTCATCTTTAGCTTTCAGGCCTTTGGAGAACCCTGAGAATGGACATCATGAAAGTTTTTTCAAAGGGTCAGTTTCTTTTAAAAAGGTGTTATTCGGGTTGATTTCTCAGCATCCCGTGGGGCGGGCCACGGAAAAGGGCTACGGTGCACCCCCTGCAAGGCTGAGCAGCCGGGGCTCCACCGGGCTGGTGCTGGGTGAATGGGAAGGGGCCGAGGGCGAAGGGCCGGATCTTGTGGAGGTGAGAATTGTGTTTTTATTGTAGCCAAGTGGGGAGGAGGGGAGGGTAGAACAGAAAGAGAACATGAAAGAGCGACGAAAAATGTGATGATCTCTAGCTCCAGAGGAATAAGATCTCCCAGAAGAGCTAGAGGGGAAGACCAGGCATCTGGGATGGGAACCCTGAAATCCTTGAAAGAATAGAATGAATCATCATTACCCTTTGCATTCCTTTTGGCAAAGGAGTTGCTTTCACTGTTTGTACAGTTGTTTGTATTTATTTCTTTTTATGTTTATTTATTTATTATTTTTTTGAGACAGAGTCTCACTCTGTTGCCAGGGCTAGAGTGCCGTGGCGTCAGCCTAGCTCACAGCAACCTCAAACTCCTGGGCTCAAGCAATCCAGCTGGGACTACAGGCATGCACCACCATGCCCGCCTATTTTTTTCTATATATATATTTTAGCTATCCATATAATTTCTTTCTATTTTTAGTAGAGACGTGGTCTCGCTCTTGCTCAGGCTGGTCTCCAACTCCTGAGCTGAAAGGATCCACCTGCCTCGGTTCCCAAAGATTTAAAAATGCTCTTACTTCAAGTAAGTGCATTAAACTTAGCAGTTGCATCACTGGAACCCATAGAATGCCTTTGCTTTTGGACAATCAAGTGCTACTGGTTCAAGTGCTACCCAGCTGGGGAGGAAGAAGGGTGGCTTACTCACTGCTAGCCAGACCAAGGTTGTCTGCTTTGGCTCCACCTGGAGACCAGAACTGAGTTCACCAGAGAGTGGAGGACCGGGCCCGAGAGGAGGCTGACTTCATCTGCACGGTGTCTTTAGATCAGGGAATCTCAAAGGATTTTTTTCTTTCTCTTTGGTCTATTTCCAACTCTCCTTTTCTGTTTCTTCAAGACCTTTTTCATATCCTTACCGCACAGGACCTAAGGGGGCTGCTGCCGGTTTCGTACCGGTCCCTCCCTGCCTGGGGGTCTTCCCACCTCAATCTGACTCCGGACATTACTGCCCGCTGGTGAAAACTAGAGGACCAAGGAGGGCCGTGGGTGCGGTGGGAACCACAAACTTACCGTGTGTGTCCCAGCGCACCGCGCACCTGCGCCTCGCGGGCTCTCGGCCAATTCAATGAACGCCCCCTGAAGCCTCTGCGGATCACAAGGAAGGGGTGTCGTGCGGTTCCCGGCCCACGGCAGAAGCTGCGCCCAGAAGACCTGGCCATGCTCCTGGCCCTCAAAGACAGGCCCTGAGAGGCTAATTTTGACCCGCAGAGCCAAGGATTTGAGCCAAAGGAAAGGCTCAACAGCGGCCCAAACCCCGACCCTGGGATTAAGGCTCTCAAAGGTCTGCGTGAGCTGAGGATCGTCAGTTGCATCAATCTCGCCTTTATCAGGAGAGTCGTTTGCCAAAATTTGGAGACCAAGAAAGAGAAATTGTGCAGATCAAAGTTTGCAATTGTACCCCCATAATAAGCTGAAATAAAAACAAACAAACAACAACAACAAAAAAAAAAAAACAAACACACACACACACAAAAAGAAGAAGAAACATGATTTTTCTGTCAAATTGGATGTGTGGTGTGAGAGAAAGACCTGCGTCAAGGACTGGTTTGGGGCCCGAGCATGCTGGAGGATGAAGTTGCCATGAACTAAAGTGGGCTTAAGCTGCGAGTGTAGCAGGCTGTAGGGGAAAGAGCTGGAATTTAGTTCAGAGCCCTGGGGCCTTCCTTGAAAGAGTTTTCTTTTTCCGTGAAAGAGGAACGCTGGGTGGGTTTCTGCATCCCTCTGATGCATCCCTCCGATCCTTTTTGAGGTTGAGGATGTTGGAGTCTCGGTGCTTGGCCCCCTCTCACCCCGGACGGGCGCCTCCCCTCCCGCCTTCTCCCAGCAACCTGGCTGACTACCCCTGCCCCAGCCCGGCCCCGGCCACCGGCCACCGTCTCTCCACACGCTGCCGCCTCGCAAAGGCTCATTTCCAGGCCAGTCGTAAGGCTCGGCCGGGACGAGGCAACTCGCTCCGGGACTTGTGGCCCTGGCAGGTCTGGCGGGAGCGCCCATTCCCCGCTGAGCGCCGAGTCTTTTCTCTGTGGGAGAAAGCAGTGAGGAAGTGGCCTTGGGGGTGGGAGCGGACTGGGAAGCGAGGGCTGCACCCGGTTGCTGAGGCAAGCGGTGCAGTTCCGGGATCTCAGTGCAAAGGACATTTTCCATTCCAGAGGTTGTGGTCAGTTATTAATTTTGAATTTCGTCAGTAAAAACTGTATGGGTCTTTAAGGAAATAACGGAATTATTTCAGTAATATTTCTCAGAAAATTTACATTCAGTTTGGCAATAAGAAACAGAAGTGAAAGGGTGGGGGAAGAGTGAGGTAAGCAGGGTCATAAAACAATCAGTATGGGTGTGCCTTTATTTTCTCCTTCTGAGAACCCTCCCCAGCTAATTATCAATTTTTTTTTGTTTTTTTCTCTTATTTGTTCTATCCCAGATCTTCTATGGAATAATTATCAATTTTGGATGGAGACAAATAACCTTGATCCATTTCACAGAAATCTGATTTTCTTTATCCAGATATTCTTTCTCTGTATTAGATTTAACAATGATTATCAATGACTTTTTGTAGTCTCTATCAAGGCAGAAATATTTTAATTGGCTCACACATTTTTGTTTATTTGTTTGTTTTTTTCAAGACAAGGCACTCTGCTGCCCAGACTGAAGTACAGTGGCTTGATCATAGCTCACTGCAACCTCAAACTCCTGGGCTCAAGATATCCTACCACCTCAGCCTCTGGAGTAGCTAGGACAACAGGTGTGTGCCACATGATGCACATGCTAATGAATTTTTTTATTGTTGTTTTGCAGAGAGGGCAGCCTCTTTATATTGCCCAGGCTGGTCTTGAACTTCTGGCCTCAAGCAATCCTCGTGCCTTGGCCTCCCAAAGTGGGAACTGGCTTATATATAAGTTTCTTCTCTTGGGTTAAGTTTGAAAAAAACCTGACATGACCTCATGAGCTAATTGTGGGTGAAACTTTTTTCATGTTGTGGTAAAAAAAAACACATAACATAAAAGTTACAATCTTAACCATTTTAAGTGAGATGTTTAACTCAGAATATTAACTATATAAATATGAAAAATGAGTATATGCACATAAAAATGATACCTACTTACAAGGAAAGTGCAAATTTGGAGAAAGCATTAGTAGCTTATATAAGAAAAATTGATTAAAATCTAGGATAAGGTTTTGACTCTCCCAAGTCAAGAAGAACCAAATAGTTATATCCAGACAAGCTAACTTTTAAGAGTCAGAGATGCTGAATGACTTGATTTGTTGGGGAAGTATTTTGTCTTCTGATAATCCTACTAATGTACAGAGGTTTCAGGGCCAGAAGAATCACACATTGTTTTACTGCTTATCTGGTTGTGCCAACTTTTAAAGGCAAACACATTTAGGACTAGTTTTTATTGCAAGGAAGGCAGTGTTGCAATTGATTCTATAAGCAAAATTTGCACCAACAGATGGTGCCTCCAAAACTCCAGACAAAGATCTCCTCAACATATCTTTTTATATTTCTTCATTTATTTTTCTTATTTTTTCTTTTTTTCATTTCATTTTTCTCAATATCTCTTGAAAAGTAGGAATATTCTCCCCTTTCTCCTGCCTGCACAAGTATACTGATTTCAGAAAGTTCCACAGACTCAAGAGCATGAAAGAAATAATCCTAAAAATTGTTCTCCAAAATATAATATGATACTTCTTTTTCTTTTAGCTGGCTTTTGGGATGGACTAACATTCCTGGAACTAACCTTTGGACAATCACAGAGACTGGGTGGGTGTGTAAATGAGTTTCTCCATTGGATCCTTTTTCTGATATCCTCTCAGAGTTTAGAATATAACTCTATGGGTGTATGTCTTGTAATTTGATATCTGGAAATACATTACATATCTCTCATGAAAAAGCATAGTTTGCTATGAAGAGGGCACAATATACTACTACCCGATAGAAATAATTTCTTTCATCTCCTGAGAAAACAAAGGAGAGGAAATTATCCAGTGATAATAATGAGAAAAATCCTGCATCTTAATGGATATATAGTGCCTTATTGAAAGGCTCAATGGATTTCCTGGCCCAGAGAAGGTCTAAAGAACCACAGTAAGGTACACCATCCTGGAATGTCAGAATATCAGATATGAAGAAAAGACCCTAAAGACATGAAGAGGAAAAAAAAAAAGACTCCATAGAGTAAGATTAGGTCTGAATGTCATTGATTTTCTTAAAACAACATTAAGGCTAGAAAATAAAATCAAGGAAAACTACTTTTAAGCTAGAATTTTATACACAAACTGCCTGCCAAATGCGTGTAAATGTATGAAAGGCATTAGCTTTCAGTAAAATGCGAGTGAAAACCAAGGAAAATGACATGATATGGAGAAACAGGAGATCCAACGCATAGAGGAAAGAAGGGAAGTAGCAGGATGATAGGTATATATATAGCTGAACTAGAGAATGATCCAAGAAAATGTGAGCAGAAGGATGGGGAACATTGTGTGGGAAGTGTTCATAAAAATTAAATGAAAATTAAACTGAGCATTATGTAATATTTATTGACAGTTTGGAAAATTTAAATAATCCAGGATGTTGAACAAGTCTGAATTGTTGATTGGCTCACCCAAAATCATTCCTAGAAGAATTACAGAAACAAGGGGGAAACATGGCTTCCAAGACCTATGAAAAAATTCAGAGACAATGCAAACAAATCTCCATAGAGACTGAAGGCTATTTTGAACTGGTGGGTATGGAAAGTTGACGTTCACAAGTAGCACAGAGAAGAATAAAATGGAGAAAAACATTTTTGGTTTGGCTCTTGCATTTTACTCTGTGACTCTGGGCCAATTGCATTTCTTAACTCTTCAAGAAAGAAATTTATCAGTGGCACTTACTCAATTGCCAATGTGTGGCAGCCACGACGTAATACCTGGGACCCACATAACCTTTGCTGAGGAAGAGTTTGTTGATGTAAACATGTGTGGACAAACCAGATGATTCCTGGGCTTTCCTTTTCCAGAGTATCCTCTTCCAAACCTCCATAGCTAATGACTGTCATGGCCTCCTCCCCATACTCTTAGCCATAAGCATGAAAAATGATTTCCTGAATGGAAGATTTTCTTGGTGGAGAGTAAAACAAATAGGGGTGATAGAAATAATTTTGGGGGGCGTTTCTTTCCCCTTGGGGCTCATCATTGTCCTTAATTTTACCAAGACCAGTAAAGGCTGGGGCTAACCTACACAGGAAGGTCAGAGGCCCCTCTGTTTCATAGGAATTCCTTCAGACAAATCTCCCCTTTCCTTGGGCTTCTTATGCCTCCTGCACCACCAGGGTGACTGCCCCACCCTGCAGCTCTCTCTTTCTGGGACCTTCATTTTGTGATCTTTACTCCATAGTGAGACACTGCCCAGAGGTTGGTCCAAGGTCTAGCACACGAATCAATGACCAGATGACTCTTTAGATTCCAGATATTTGTCAGGAGAAAGAATAAAAGTAACAATGGTTTTGGTTTCAGGTATTTAAAATTATCTTCCAGGATTAAGTGTCATTTCTAAGACAGAGCTCTGGAAATTCTCTTGTTTAGATCAATTCCTCAGTGTCTTCTGCTCCAGAATTAACTCAAGAAGTATAGTCGCCCTTTACTTCCTTTTATTGTCGCCCCTGGAGGCTTAGAGATCAGAACTCTGAAATGTCCCATCTTTTTGGTGCAACAGGTAATCCAGCAGAGAAAGCACTGGACACATAAAAGTGTAAGAAAAACCCTGCATTGACCAGGAATCAAATTTGGATTTCTCACGTGGGTGGTAAGAAGCACCAGTGCTTGCCCTTCGATTGCTGAAGTAGGTCTAATCAGAAAGAATCTCTGTGAGGACTTTGAAAAAGCAGTTCTAAAATAGGTTTATATACTGTTTTTCTCTGGAAGACACAGGTAGCACAGAAAGAACACTCAGCAAAGGTTGCATAGGAGACATATCAGACTTATAGCTATAAAGTTATGGCACTCAAATCAAAATATCTGATTTGTAACAGCCTAATTTGGAAAAAGATCTTTCTATCTGGGTAAGAAACCTTTATGGAAAAACATCAAAAATTCATTCAGTTCCTTGTATTTGGTCCTAAATCTAGTGTGGATCTATGAAAAGTTCATTTTCTCACTGCTTGAAGCAATCTCTTTTCCCTCCCAATGTTGGGTGCTTCTCAATCCCTTTCCTCCCAATCTTGAGATAAATACTAGCTCTTTACCGAAACTGGCATTCAAGACCCAGTGACAGTTGAGGAGGTTGGATATTTGGGCATATGTGCTAAGTTATTCCAGATATGTGAGATAGTGGAGCTTCTCTCTTCTGAAGCCTCTTTTGAGTGCCTGTAAAAGACCGAGGATCCAATAGTCCTGCTTCTAAACTGTGATATCTTGTGTTATTTCCTGTAGACACTAGAACATTACTACTAACCATTTTAAAGTTTTTTCCCCCATTTTGTCTTTGTCTAAGAGCCATGTTTTCACTGTTTTATTCTTTTGTTTATGATTATCCTGGTACAGATTTGTTCTGTTCTTAATATTTAACCCCTTTCGTTCCAATACACTGCTATGGCTGGAGTTTATACCCAATTTGCGAGAGGGGGCTCGAAGGAGGAGGATCTCCAGTTGAATGGACCCCTGAACCTTTATCAGGAGAGTCACCTACACAAGCTCAGAGAACACGACTATGCATACACATCGATGGTTCTTAATGGGGGGCGGTTTTGCCCTCCTCCCCACTTCACCCCCCGCCCCCTTTCCCTCCCGCATCCCTGCTGGGACACTAGGCAAGTTCTGAAAACATTTCTGATGGTCCTAACTGGGAGAAGGGGGGAGGGGAGAGTTGTCTCCTGCCATCTAGTCAGCAGAGGCGAGGGATGTTGCTAAGCATCTTCTAATCCACGGGAGGAGCCCTCCCGCAACGAATTATCCGATCCAAAATATCAGTACCGTCGAGGTTTCGAGGTTGAGAAACCCCGGTGTAGGTCAATGTGGACACACTTGACCGATGAGAAATCACGAATTGGTGACTAGCTGGATATTGGATGTGAAGAAAACTCTAGCATCAGACACAACTCTCAGATTTTTGGTCCAAGAGTATGGAAGGATGGAGTTTATAAACAAACCCTCAACTAAGATGGGAAAGTGGCAGGTGCAGCAGGTTGTAGGGGGAAGGTCGGAGATGAGTTCAGGGCCCCAGAGCTCTCCTCGAAAGTGTTTTCCATCCAGGCCGTCTGAGTGCTTTATGATGTTGGCCAAGCCGGGGGTTCTAGGTGTTCAATCCCCTTCTCACCCAGGGCGTCTGCCCGCTTCCGCCTCTTCCAGGCAACCTCGTCCACTGCCCCGGCCCCGGCCGCGGCGACAGTCTTTCCACGCGCTGCCGCCTCGCAAAGACGCATCTCTAGGTCAGTTGTGACGAAGTAACTCTGTCTGGGACCTGTGGCCCTGGTGGGCCGGCAGAGCGCACGGGAAAGCAGGGAGGGAATAGCCTTATGAGAAAACTACCGGAACGTCGGGTGACCTCCACAAAACCCAAAGATTCCCCGAGGGCAGGGACAGTGTCTTTTCAGACTGAAAGAAAGAAAAGAGTTTAACCACAGGTCCCTGGTGGTCTAGTGGCTAGGATTCGGCGCTTTCACCGCCGCGGCCCGGGTTCGATTCCCGGCCAGGGAACGTCTTTTGCACCATTTTGACACCCCCCCAGGGCCAGGTGCGGAAGAGCCGCCGAGGGCAAGTAATGGTGGGCTGTTTCTCTGGACACGCCTCCCTTGCTTAGCTCCGTGTCACTGGTCAACCGCACAAGTGACTTTCCAGAGCCACTGAGCATCTTGGACAGGCTTATACAACCGCGCAGAGATGCCAATCCACGTGGAGCAGCACCCGAGAACCCCACGCTTCTTGCCGCTGCCTGAGCTCCCAATGACTAAGAGGGAGGCCAAGCCAAGTCGTGGCCTTTGTGAGCACCCTGGAGACGGGCAGGTCAGCTGATTCTCCTCAGCCTTTGGCAGAGGCCACTGGAGGCGATACAGGCAAGGGTGCGAGGGGGTGGGCGGCGGGTAAGGTCCTCAAGGGCTGTCCCCTTTGTAGAATGAGTGGCGTAGGGAGATGACGTTAACTGATCCAACAAAGGCAGCATGTGAAGTATGCACAAATTGAAAACTGGTACGGGACTGGAAGCAGATGGTAGGTGTGACAATCAACTCCAGAACCTCAAAACGATGGTATACAGTCAAATCCCACAATTTCTGCACTCTACCAAGCTCATGAGCACGTTTTCCCTTTTCCATTTAATACTCCCAAGAGGTGTTCGGATAAATCCTGCGTTCACTGTAAGCCCAGAGGAGAGTGAGAGTCAGGGAGGCCAAGTGGACTGACTCGACAGAGGCAGCAGGTAGAGGTAGGTAGATGAGTCAGCTTGGTGGCTGCTGGTCTGGAGCCGCTGCTGAAAGGTGGTCTGGTTAGCCGGATGGTGGGTTGCCCTGTGGGTGACGGTCAGTGAGATTCTTTGGCTGAGAGCTGTCTGGGAGAATGGCATGGGGCTGGTAGAGGGCAGGGTGGTGACCCTGAGTGTCAGGTCCGGGGATAGGAGCCTGTGCTGTGCCTGCGGAGGGTACACCTGGCAGGGGAGATACCTTTATCAAGAATTTCAGTCTTTCAAGGTGAAGCTTCTCCCTCTCATTCCAGACTTGCATATCCCTGCGATTTCCTCAATGTGGGAAACTGTACTGCCATATTTGTGCTAGCAGAGGGCTGAGCTCTTGCTCTCCCCTAACCCGGGTTCAGGATTGACATCGCCCCTCCCTCACTCTGCCGCCTGGCCACTTCCAGGTGGCTTCTTCGTCTGTCTTTTTTCTCTCTTAAAGTCGCCGCATTCTCATCCCTCCTTTTCCCTCCACATTCGAGAGTTCTCTCTCTTTTTCTTTCTTATTAAAAGCCCCACCAATATTTGAAATCTCTCAACCAGAAAGACTGCAATGACTACTCCATCTCATTAGTGGACGATACAGAACAAACTGGTTGAGAGCCACTTGATATTTTCTGGTAAAGGACGAGACACGCAGCACATGGAAGATTTCTTTTTTACCATGCCCCTTGTTTGTGCACTATTGAGTTTCCTTCCTTTCCCCTGAACATATGGCGCTGTGACGCAGCCTTTTGGCTGCAGATAAAGGCCGCAGCAGGTGCGGGAATTAAAGCAAACCAAAAAACTCGTGGGTTCGCTCCAGTGGTTCCAAGATAGAGGCGGACGCTACCAGGATTCGGATTAGAACCGAGGTTACTGCGGGCACAACGTGGAGTACTAACCACTCTAGGATACCAATGTGCCCCAAACCTATTTGTCGTCATTTTGCTTCCCTTGATTTTTTTTTTTTTTTTTTTAGGTAAAAACACTTACACTATTTTTATTGCTTTTTTCCTGGACAGCTACAGGTCCTCCTGCTTTTCTCTGACGTCTTCTCTGGTTTCCCCTCTCCATTCTGATACATTTCTCATCTCTGCACAGGGCCGGTGCCTTTGCACAGGCACCCTGGGAGGTCCTGTTATCTAGTCCTGGTCTCCCTTGCTTCTTTTCCCCCTTTTCACATGTCCCCTTTTGACTCCCTGACTCTTTTTCCCTCCCGTCCCACCGACCCCACCTGGCGCACCTGGGTTGAAGGAGGGGAGCGCAAGCCGCACAGATGGTCTGGAGAAGGTGGCACAAAGAACAGAAAGAGCCATCACCGGAGCCCACCAGGCATGTAGCGTCCCTTGGGCCCCACTCGGCTCAGGCAGGGGTCACAGACTCAGGTGTCTTTGAGGGGACTGGCTTCTGAAGAAGGCGAGAGTCAAGATGGGCCGAAGGCTATTCGGCCTCCTTTCAGTGTTCAGAATCCCTCAACACCAGGTTTTCTAACACGATGAACAACACGATTAGTGGACTTAATCTTTTCGGGTTTTGGAAGCTTTGTAGTTTGCTTACTTGTCCTACATAAGGCGAACGGCACTGCCTGGAGCCTTGTGATTGCATAGTTCACATAGAGACAAAAAAAGTGCATCAGCGGGTGTCTCTGCGGCGCAATCGGTTAGCGCGTTCGGCTGTTAACCGAAAGGTTGGTGGTTCAAGCCCACCCAGGGACGCAGTTCTTCTTTTGCAATATTTGCGCAGTTCTTATTTTGCAATATTTGCAATCTTTCCACTTCTGTGTACCTGCCCAAAGAGAGACAGAGACTTTTATCTTATGCATGGCAAGATAACCCAAAGCAAGGTCCCCTCAGATCTTCCTTAGGAAATGCGATCCCTTGAGAACAAACTAGGTTCATGCGTGGGAACCCGCAGGAGTAAGAAAAAATACAAAGATCAAAATTATCCTCTACCTTACTATTGACAAAAAAGTTCCACTAGTATTTATTTACCCCTTCCCATATAGTTTTGACATTGATTCTACATTTTTATTATTACAAATAAAGCTGCAATCAGCATTGTTGTACACATATCTTGACCACTTATACAGGTATTTCTATAGGGTAGAGTCCTGGAACAGCGATTGCTCAATTATACTGTTTACATGGTTTTTATATCATATCATTTACTCTTCTTTCTTAGCTTATTATAATAGTCATCACATTTTTTTTTTTGTGATTGTTTTAGGATTTAGAGTGTACAACTTTAACCTATCACAGTCTGCCTTCAAGAGATATCACACCTCTTCACATTTCCTCCTGCCTGCCTTTATGCTATTAATATTATGCATTTTATTTTACATGTATTATAAACCCCATAATCCATCTTTATTACTTCTGTTTAAACAGATTTTTTAAAAAGAGATTTAAATACTGAGAAAAGATTCTATATATTTGCCCATGTAGATGCCATTTCCAGGTTCTTCATTTTCTGTGTACATCCAGCTTTCCATTTGGTATCAGTTTCCTTCTGCCTGGTGGTGACCTTGTTAACTGTGTCCAGAGAACACTGGCCAGAGTGACTCCTCTAGTAATTTCCTACCAAGTAACTTACTCGATAGGAGGGAAAAAAAAACCTTGCTGGTCCCAGATACTCGTTTTCTCTCTTTTCTTTATAAATTGTATTTCACCTTTGTTGGATGCAAGCAACCTAATAACTCTTTTCCCTTTCATACAAAAATGAATTAGCATGATGATAAGTGACTATTTCCTTCCCAGTGTTTGGTTACTTCTTCAGAAATTATCCCACTTATGCAAATGATTGAAGGCAAAAGAATTGTGCATCTGACAGTGCATCTCTTGCAGACCTGGATTCTTAAAGTAATTGGCCCACATTCTCTTGGTTCCTTTGTTGAATCTCATGAGTAGAAAATGAGAACTTTGGCTTTTACAGATAAAACCTGGTTCTTGGACTTTGTATCTGTCAATCTATTATCTATCTTTTTATCTATCTAATTTATTTATCATCAATAATTTCTTTCCATCAGTGACATCAGTGTGGTGGGTTTTGGTTTAGTGAAATAAATATCTTGTGATGAACTTTGTGTTGTGATGAACTCTGTGTTATATACACACCAATAGAAGGTATGGGGTACAGCATTTTTACACACAATTTCACTAAATTTTGCTAGGCTACCCTCAGACTGATCCTCAGAATAGCTACATTAGTTTACTTTCCAAATGTAGAAAAATACTGCCAACATTCTGTTGTTTGAAGACAGAGTTTGCACACTCCCCTCTTACTCCTAAAGACAAAATTACAAAGGTTTGCATCATCCAAACTGGGTTGGTTCCTAATTATCTCAATTGAGGTTGTCCTGAAGGCATCTGGACCACACATACATGTGGATGTATGTAATAATAACTGCAATCCTTTCTCCCTTGGTCATTGAGGCCCCAGAGGCCAGAAGAAATGTTGAAAGAAAAATTGAAATGTCCAACCAATAGGGAAAGAGTTTGATTGACTCAGTAGGAGCTAGACTTGTGTTGACTTTGAGGCATGGACACTTACTAGAGTCAGTGTGAGCCTCTGGCTGCCCACAGAAATTGGGAAGCAAACATCAAAACACATGTGACTGTGCTGGCTTGGCCAGCATTTTGGCTTTTCAATTCCACTAAGTCAGGGTTTGTTCTTTCTTTCTCTCTCTCTCTCTCTCTCTCTCTCTCTTTCTCTCCTCTTCTCTCCCTCCCTTCGTTCCTTCCTTCTTTCCTTCCTTCCTTCCTTCTCTCCTCTCCTCTCCTTTTCTTTCCTCTCCTCCACTTACAGCATATCTCAATTCACACCAAGTCAGTTTTCTAGGTCCCTGTGAGAAGCAGCCCAGAGGGAGCATTATAGAACTTGTTCTTTAGGGGAATTCTTAGTAGTCACTTCTCAGAGGTACCTTGGGAGCCTGGAGGCCTTTAAGTGCATGGGTACATAGACCAGGGATGGTTTTGGCTTTTGGATCTCCGCTGGAATGTATACCTTGATTGAAGAGCTGGGTCCAAGTTGGCATTCTCTTCCAACCCAGATAGAACTCCAGAAAAGATGGGGCTCAGTGTAACTGAAAATAGTTGGGCCATGCCATTCAGTCTGGACCAGTTGGTTTGCAGTTCTGTAAGGGAGTCTGGAAAATGAACCCTGGACCTAGAAGTATTGGGTGTATTATAAGCTATGCAGGATTTTTGAAACTAGAAACCTTCATGATTCAGGTTGAATTTTTTCCTCTTCCCTAGGTTCAATTTCTGGCCAAAGCATGTAGCTGTTTTTCTTCTTTTCTCACTGTCAACTGAACCTCATTTATTACCTCTGCTGGAGTATCTGTTACTTAGGTAAGCCTGGTCTATGCAGAGATTCAGCAGCCAAGAGCAGGGCTTCTGTCAGCTGAGGAAATGAGGGAAAGAAAAATCCCAGTGACGTTTTTTGCGGAATAAAAGATGCTGATGACTTGTCTACTTACAGACTTGGCTGACTTGCGGGCGGGGTTGTGATACTGCAGTAATCAGTGCTTGGCCCCAGGTGCAGCAACCGCCCTCCAGGCCCCGCCCTCCAGCGTGGGGGGTGTGTTCTGGTGCCGTTCTGCGGATAGAACAGAACGTTTGGAACTAAAAACCTTGTCACATTCCCCTACACTCTGGGCGGATCCATGAAGTCCAGGCAGAGAATCATAAAGTCAGTGCTGATCCATGCTATCAGTGCTGGGGCTGGGCAGAAACTAAACCTCCAGGAAGCAGAGTAGCTCTGTAGCGGTACAGATAGCTCAAAGGTGGTGACTCTTTAGAGGCCATGGCTGTAGGGACCAAGGAAGGACGATTCTTGTGGGTAAAAGCCCTAGTACCGCTGCCAGGAAGCCGTGGGGAGAGCGGCTGGGCCTTTGGCCTGGGTAGAGGGCAGATTCCTGAGGATGCGAGTGCCTCGGCCTGCAGCTACACCAGCGGTGGCCACTCAGCAGGTCCCAGCGGCGGCCTGTG
>JAQIFY010000723.1:0-14818 GCA_028533085.1 Varecia variegata
AAAGAAGTGGAAACAACCCAAATGCCCATCAATTCATGAATGGATTAGTAAAATGTGGTATATGTATACCGTGGAGTATTACTCAGCTATAAGAAATAATGGTGATATGGCATCTCTTTGGTTCTCCTGCAGAGAGTTGGAACCCATTCTATTAAGTGAAGTATCCCAAGAATGGAAAAATAAGCACCACATGTACTCACCAGCAAATTGGTTTCCCTGATCATCACCTAAGTGTACATTTGGGAATTACACCAATTGGGTATCGGACAGAGGTGGGGGTTGGGGGAGGGGATGGGAGTATACCTACATGATGAGTGCGATGTGCACTGTCTGGGGAATGGACACGCTTGAAGCTCAGATGGGGGGATGGGGGGCATGGGCAATATATATAACCAGAACTTTTGTACCCCCATAATAAGCTGAAAGAAAGAAAGAAAGAAAGAAAGAAAGAAAGAAAGAAAGAAAGAAAGAGAGAGAGAGATGGGGGAAAAAAAAGAAAGATTTCTATAGGAATGCAGCATATCTGTGTGATATAATGTCAAATCAAAATGACTTGCGTGTTTCTTTTCAAGGTAAAACTAAGTCTATACGATATGTGGCAAACAATCCAAGCATTTTGAAAAAGGCTATCTTTTTTCAAAACGCTTGTTCAAAAGGAAGTTTTGGGTGAACATTTCCCCAGTTAGCAAAGATCATTGATGAGCAGGATGACATATTTGAATCATTTGAAGAAGACGCAGCTATTATAAACCTATTAATTGGGGACTACAATGAAAGTTTCATTGACTTTGAGAATCATGACATCACACTCAAATTAGCATTTCAGCCTCACCTAGTTGATATCACCAAGGCATCTAAAGAACTACAGATGGAATTGATTGAGCTCTCAGTAGATGGCATTTTATGATTAGCTTCCCGAGGTCGGACGAGAACCCGGCCCCTTCAGGCTGCTGTGGCCATAGACAATAGATGGCATTTTAAAATCATTGTTTAATGCTAAGATGCAAGTGAAATGTGGAAAATTGCAGTAGAATACCCATGCCTTCAGCAACATACCCGAAAAATGCTTTCTTGCTTTTCAACCACTTAATGCTGTGAATCTACATTCTCCTAGCTAACCCAAATCAAGATGCCCTTAAGGTGACAAATGACTGATGCCCATCTAGAGCATCATCTGAAACTGCAGATCTCCATGCTGCAACCAAATATTCTCATGCTTTCCAACAAAAAGCAGACACAGCAAAGTCATTAAAAGGTTAGTTAACTTTAAAATCAACAAATAGTTTTCACTTTTCGAAACGATTAAGTACATAGTCGTTAGATTTTTACAAGATAATGTACATTTTTAAGTATATCTAATTGAATTTTCTTGAATGCAGCCTTATTTGATTATAGCTAAATTAATGCAGCCTCCCAATATGAAAAAGGTTCCCAGACATGGTTTAGGCTTTTCACAGAGGAGGACAATCTGACTCCTATTGACCATAGGAGCTTTAAGGGCATTGCTGTATTGGAAGGTTCTCATCTTGGGGATACCCCAAACAGTACTGACTGAGCAAAGGACCCTTCACTGGGGAATCCACCGGCAAAGGAAACCATAATAATATCCACGGCAAGATTCAAGTATATACAAAAAGGATAACAGTGAGTTCTATAGAAAGAAGATTACTATACAAAGTGTTTCCTATTAGCAAAAAGGCAGAAGCTCTTTATATGCCACTTGAGGCAGTTGATTTCTGACAAGCAGCTTTCACATTTGGCAGTGGGACAAGAAACCTAAGGGCATAATGTGTCCATGGAAAGTAAGTCATCAAACAATGAAGCTGCAGGAAAATTATATGGTATTTTAGGTCTCATTTATCAACACTGTCTCCTGGACTACTTCTATGAAGCTATTGTATTTGTGGTCCAATTTACTCCTGCTTGCCAAAGAGTAATAATCTCAAACTGCTGAGTTTAAGAAGAAAAAGCTTTTGCACACGCCACTCCTGCTGTCTTTTATGTAATAAAACCTTCACCATTCAATATTCTATCCATCAAAAATAATGTACATTTCTAGTTGTATATTTACAAGGTATGTGTTAAGAAATGGGTGGCTAGCGTTTTGTTTTGTTTTATTTTTCTGGTTGTTTTCACCTTCTTTTGGCACCTGCAATGTACTTTTTTAAACCATGCTTGAATAATAGGTTGACTTGAGAAAATTGTAGAATATACTCTTAAAAGCAGAATGTGTCAGGTAACATTTTTGTGATTTTGCTGCCTGCCACTGTTACCTCATTATCCAAACTGTATACCTGGGTGTTATTCAGAATATATAATGCTATAAGAAAATTTAATTTTATGAAAAATGAGTTCATAAAGTATTCCAAAATTTCTTCCATGTTTATAATGAATTTTTAAAATTCCATTTGCCTCTAAGAATATAGAGAAATTAAAGAAAATATTAATCTGGCATTTAGCATACACAGTTGATTGTTTCAGTGTACATATTAATAGTTTGATTCCCAGTTCCACCATTACCAGCTGGATAACTTTGGGAAGATGACTCAACACTTCTACACTATCAGGTACCAAAATTAAAGAGCAATAAGTAAGTACCACACAGGTCATTGTGAAGAACAGATGAAATTATGAATATAAAATGATTTTCTGAATCAAAAAGTTCTGAGGCAATTTTGGAATTTTTAAATGTTCTAGACTCAAGCATCAGCTCTGCTACTTACACCTGTGGGACCTCGAGAGATCATTCACTCTGTCCAAGCCTAAGGTCTGCATCTGCACACTACAGGAAACAATAATAGCACCTACACTATCTGTCTTACAAGTTACTGTGAAATTTTCATGAGATCATATTCTCTAAAAGAGCATTGTTGACTACAAAATACTATAAAATCCTTTATGAATTGCTACTCTTGTCATTATACAATACACTTCAAAAAAGCCGTCCCAATTGCACTAACACAAATTGTTAACATAATGAGAGAGACACTTCAGTTATACATACTGGATTATGCACTCCATGGAGTTAAGATTCTGACCGTGTTGTACATTGCTGTACCTTGATCTGTTAGAACAATGCCTAATACATAGCAGGTGTTCAATAAATATGTGTTCAATAAATGTTAGCATCAATATATAGAAAAGCATATTGAAGTTGATATGTTAATAGTGACAGGTTGGAAAAAGAGATAATGATCTGAATGCTACTGAGAAATCAACTGGAAATGAGATAGAAGAATTTTTCTGGAGGGCAAGAAAATAATTTGAAAGAAGATTGTGTATTTTTACTCCATGATTTACATTGGAAAAGAATAGCCACATTACATTTCCCTCAGGGCCAAGCAATACACTGGTTTCCTTTCACATATGTAAGAAAGAAAACTGACCAATGAAAATAAACTAAAAAGCAAGCATTTAGCAATCTGGGGATATTTTCAAGAAAGAAAAAGTGCTGTACCTCATCATGTTTATACCCATTTTGTCCCATATCCTACATCTTCCCCCAGGTACAAGTCAAGTTCAATTAAATATTATCATTCATCATAATGACTCTGAGTCTCGGAGATATGGTAAGTTATATTCAGTGTTGACCTTACTAATACAGAGAGGCATATAATGTTTTATAAGTATTCTCTCCAAAATAAGAATCATTATTTTTTTAAGTTATAATATTTACCTCTCCTTTCTTCCAAACATTTCACTTAAGCATCTATTATGTGTTGGGAAATGTAGATAGTTCAAAGAAGAAACAAACATGTGCCATGTTGTAATGGAGTTTAAAATTCAGTGAGAGAGATTGAACCTCTTTTTAAAAAATTCTTCTATACAATCCATCTGTATTTCCAGGCCATCAATCACTGTGTATCAGGTTCATTTCCCATAAAACTAAAAGCAACTATCAATAAGTTGCATTAATGTGTATCTGGGTTGGTATTCTAGATTGTCTTTTCTGGGTATCTTTGCTATTTACTATTGGTTTTTTTGTTCATTGGTTTGGTTTGGTTTTGTGTATCTTCTGTGTATGTGAGTGTCTCAGTCAAGGCACTCTAATGTTCCCATGTAGTATTTCCTAGCAACTTCCAATGTATATTTCTATCAAAATATTATAGTTATTTATTTATTTGTCTTTCCCCCCAACAACTATACTGTACGTTTATTAGAATATGAATTATGCTTTGTTTGACTTTGTTTCTCTATTATGTAGCAGTTTCTGGAATATTATAGACACTAAACGTGAAATGAAGGAAGAAAGCAAACAAAGTAAAAATGGAGGGAGGAAGGAAGGTAAAAGGAAGGGAAGAAAGAAAAGGAGGAGGGAAGGAGATAAAATCCATGTAAATACATGTCACAGTCTACCCAAATCGACCACATGAATTGAACCTGGAGAATTTTTAATAGAACCAAATATATTGATGCCAAACTCTGCTGGAGATTTAAAACATACAGAAGGGAAAAAAAAAAAAAAAAGGCAACAGGGGTAAATTTTGAACCAGGAATTGGATCATGTCTCTCCACATGCCCCAGTTAACCTCATGTATTCTTTATGGCACACACACAGAGAAGTTGCAGCCTACTGAGCTGGACAGAGTCTACTTTCCCAATACAAGTCACAGCCATGAAGCTCAGGTTTCCACAAACTAAAGCAGAACATTGCGGTTGTTAATAGCACAAGCAGGAGGTGGAAGGAACACTAAATCATCCTCTTTTTTTTTACCTGTTTGCCAGAACTACCTGGATAATTGGCCTAACCCTCCATTTTGTGTAGAATATGGAGAACTGGCAGAGCTGGAAATGAAAACATGCCCAGTCTTAACCTATAGGACCAATCTCTTTATTGTTACTCACCCCATACTCTAAATAAACAATAAAACTGGGAACTCCGCTGAGAAAGGTTCTGCCAAAATTACAAGCCTGCTGCTTCCAAAGTTAAGAAACAGAAACTCAAAAGTGATTTAAAGGAAAACAAAAGCAGAAATAAAATCTAGCCTGGTGCAGTCCTACAGAGCAGGTTTTACTGGTATAGCTGCAATCTTATTACTGCACCATGAGTGCTCTGAGATTCTGCGCCAAGGACATGGTCCTTGGGGAACTGGCATGGCTTCCCACCACAGTCCTGTCCCAAGAGAGCATTTTTCACTGGTATCTGTGCAGACAGCTGGAAAGATATTATTTTACCAAAATAAACTTTTGTTATTAAAAGTTATGATTATGCCTTCAATACAGCCTAGCCTGTGGTGTGTCAGCTTTGCCATGCATTATTTTCCTATTACTATTCCAGGAAAGATCTCTATCAGTGACTGCCTGCAGAGTAGGAAAAAAGTCTAAAGTGGAGCATTATAACTTAGAGCCTAGAGGATAGAAAAAGAAAAGAAAAAAATAGCAACAACCACCTGGGATTTCATATCCTCCTGACCCTTAGGAAAAGGAAAGATTTACCTGATTTCATGTAGTTTACTTCACATATGCAAGACTTTTTTTAATGCCTACAAGAAGAGAAAGTTATGTACCCAAGAAAATTTTAAATGTATTTTAAATGTGGATGGATATTACAAAATTGCACTCCAAAAAATTGTTTTACCTATATGAACTCTCTGGTCTTCCTCAAACTGCATGTGATTCATCCTCCTCTACACTAGCATGTGTGCATATCTGGAATGCTATTTTTACGCCTGAAATCTCTGCTGGCCACATCCTTTATCTTCCTGAAGACTTAGCTTAAATGAATGGTCCCTACTCAGAGAGAACTTCCCTGAACTTTCTACCTGGAATACCTTCCTTCTCTCCTGGGGCTCCAAGGTGATTTCTTCATCAAAATAATTACAAATTCTTACTATTTAATCTCCTTCCTTGCTTTCATCTATTTCCCCTTCTCTGTCTTGATCATTTTATTCTTCATACCTAACTCTCTGGGCAAACTTTCATTCACAGCTCTGCCAGGTCTCTACATTCTAGGCAAAATAAATGAATGAATGAATTATACAAACCGGTGTTAAACCATAATTCATTTATGGGCCTTGCCATTTTTTACTGCATAGTCTTAAGAGAATTTTTTTACCTGCTTAAATGTCTTTTGCTTTCCTTTACTGGTAAAATAATAATAGTTATAAACACATAGAAGTGCTTGCTGTTAAGCATTAAATGAAATAATGTGAGTAAAGAGCATCATGTCTAACAAAAAGAATTGACAACAATTATCAGTTATTATTATTGCCTAAACCAGGAAGGGGAGTAGGGAGAGGAGGTGAATGAGTGAACCCATCCTGGTGTCCAGTGGGACTTGTATGTGGGAAGTGAGGCAATTTAAGTTGTTGATCAGCAGTTTCTTAGAGGCAGAAGACCAACATCTACACAGCCACAATTTGATTAGAAGACACACACATGCCCAGAGGAGGAAATCACTGAGGATACCTCTCCCTGGACATACTCAAGGGATAGGATTTCCACTCTTTCTGGATCCTGGAGTGTCTTCTTCGGGTAGTATGCCCCTGGAAGGAACCAACTGTGAAACAGTCAGGAGAGGGATGGGATTTTTAGAACTTTATGCCCAACCCTATCCTTAAACCACCCCCACCTTCCCCCTCATCACTACGTGGCTACAGAAGAGAAAAGGTTGGGAGAAAAATTCTGAAACAGAAGACTGAGTTGCTCTGTTAGCTTTAGGGAGTCAAAGAAATCTGAAGGAGACTAGTGTTTGACATCAGGGATGAGATTTACTCCGTTGGAATATGTAGAGAATTTTTCTTAAAAACCCTAAAGCTTTCTAACTTAATATCTATTTACAAGTATACTATCACCATAAAATAAGGAATCTTCTGGTGATGAATTCCATTACAAATCTTATAAGCAGAAATTAAGTATGTCACAAAGAAGAATGCGATCTTTATTTTATTTTTATTTTTTGCAAACTTTATTTTAATTTTAAAAATTATGCACATCATCATTTACTAGCCAAGATAACATTAAGACAGATTTTTCATTTTTATCTAAAAATTTCTTTAAACTAGCCTAATTTGGGTTGGAATTGTTCAGTAATTTGCTTAATTTTCCACAATTGCTCTGAGGGGCTCTTAAAAATCTATATTAGATAAGCTCTATTTCATATTCTAGTCACAAGTCTGCAAGCAGAGGTTCTCGATAAAACTAAAATAATTAAATGACATACCAAGGTCAATATTTCCACCGACAATGGTGCTAGATCTGTTTGAATATCCAAAGTATTTGGAGGTAGGGGGTGGGTGGTGTTTGCATAATTTTTTATGGATGGAACACTTCAATTTGCATTGAAGAGGTTTCTGCTTTACAGTCCAAGGAGTCAACTTCTTGCTTGTACTACAGTGTCTCTCAATCATAACACATCCAACACTCCTTTTTTATCATACTTATTTTGTGACACTTCCTTTATGATCCTGAAATAAAATCCATAGATAATGGAACCTACCAACATGCATAATTTCAAGAAAGAAAGAAAAAATGGAAGGAAGGAAGGAAGGGAGCAAGTGAGGGAGGCAGGAAAGAAGGAAAGGAGGAAGTAGGACCTAAATATAAAATTGTAGAGCCATGATACCAAAGAAGCTTAATAACTTACATTTCAACACGTAAGTACTAGGACACAAGTACACCAGATGACATATGAAATTGTCAGATGCTATACTTACATGAAATGAATAAGATATGTTTGTGACAAGTGAGGTGCACTCATTTTACATAAGTATAGGAAAATAAAAGAGCAGAAGTAGGCATGAACAGAACAAAAATCGGGGTTCAAAAAATTGTGGCAGGCAGAATAATGCCGCTGCCAAAATGTGTCCACATACATGTTACATGACAAAGAGAAGTTAAGGCTGCACAGAAGAAATTAAGACTGCAAATCAGCCAGCCTTAAAGAGGGAGATTATCCTGGATTATCTGGGTGAGTCTTGTAATCATAAGGCTCTTTAAAAGTGGAAGAGAGTCAGAGAGAAAAATGTGAAGACAGCAGCCAGGTCAGAGCAGTGCAGATATGTGAAGGACACAGCTCACCTTTGCTGCCTTTGAAGATGGAGGAGGCCACAAGTTAAGGAATGCTGGCAGCCTCCAGAAAAGGCAAGGAAACAGATGCATCCCGAGAGCCTCCAGAAAGGAGCACTGTTCTGTCAAAACCTTGATTTTAGCCCAGTGAGACTTGTGTCAGACTTCTAACCTACAGAACAGAAAGATAATAAATTTTTGTTGTTTTAAGCCACTGAGTTTGTGATCATTTGTTACAGCAGGAATAGAAAATTAATACAATGGGGAAACACTAGTCTTACTTACACGATGAGAGAAAGAGGGACATAACCTTAACTGAAGTAAGGATAACAAGTCAAGACGGATTACAAACTTTCACAGAGGAGAAAAGAAAAGGAAATATGATACCCTCACAAATGAGATGAGCTTTGTAGAGTTAAAATATTTCCTTATGTTGTGGCATGGAATGAGCCTACTACCTATCAAAGCATATGTTAGGCTTTGGTACTTAGGACTTGAAGTATACCTATAGGTGAGGGGGACTAAAGGTTGGATTGAGAGGAAATATACAACCAAAAAAACTATAAAACAAGACTCTATAGAGAAGTTGTATAGTTAATCTTCCAGAACAATTATCTGAGGGAGCTTGAAAAAAATTGCCAACCCAAAATTACACAAATAATTTCACTGTGCTTTTTTCATACTGGATTCATTTACCAATGGGTTACAAGATAAATTGAAAATATATAGGTTGAAAAATAAGAAATATTTTTAAGGTTACCTTTACTAGTGAGATGTCATAGGATCCTTGACTTTGCTGTTTCACTGTTGATTTAATAGTATTCTAAACCTGTTAAAAGGAGCCACAGATCTCCTTTTTAACATATTTACATGCAGAAGCTACAAATGTAGACCAATACAGGTGACTTGTTCAGATGACTTAAATACAAGGGCCAGGACTAGGGTGAGGTGTGTGAGGCTCCTTGGGCAAAAAATGTAAAGAGACATTTGCGTGACTCCAAGATTGATTGACTCTTCGAATTTAGCACCCAAATTGCCTCACTCCCCTCACCCTAATTCAAATACCCTTGACATTATTAATGTGATGTTGTTTCCCAAAATGGCAAAAAACTCTTTAGAAAATTTCAAAGAAAACATACTTTTGTTTGTGCCAAAGCTACAGTCCCGGAAATGCTTGAAATGCTCTTAATTTCTAGTAATTTGTTGTTGTTGTTGTTGTTGTTGTTACTAACTTTTTACTTTCCTTGTCCTGAGAGATCATGACTTTTTAAAGGCTTAGTGTATGCTTTCTGTGTCCTCAATAGAAGAATGTGTGTTCCATAATTGTGGTTTGCAGAATCTACATGTGTTGTTAAGTCAAGTTTGTTCATTTTGTTTTCATCTGTTATATACTTGTTTTTGTTTTTTCACTTTGACCAACTAAAAATTAAAGGGGTGTATTAAAATTTCCCATTCTGATGTTGGATTTGTTGATTTCTTTCTATGGCATTTCTATCAAACTTTTGCTTTATATATTTTGAGACTATTTTATTGGGTATATGCATGTTTCAAAAATCTTTATCATTATGGAGTGATCTCCTCCATCTCCAATGATTCTTTCAATGTGACTTTATCTGGCCCTAACATACCTACAATTGCTTTTTTTTTCATTGAAGTTCTTTTATTTTCAACTTTTGACTGCTGTTATGTTTTAACTGTGCCTCTTTCTGTCTTATTACAAGCTACCTCCTAGCAATATTATACCACTTCACATATAATTCCCTTTATGCTCATATATTTCTATTTGTTAACTCCCCACCTTTATGAAAGCTATAAACTTTCATAATTGTTGTCATGCATTTCAATTCTCTTTATGCTATAAACCCTGAAACACATTGTTATAACTTTTTAAATGATCACTTATCTTTTAAAGAGATTTGAATGAGAAGAAATAATTCTTTTACCTGTACCCACACTGTTATCATTTCCAGTTCTCTTCATTCCTGTGCATAAATAATCTGAAAAATCTTTATTTTTCCATTATTTTTGAAATATATTTTTGCCAGTTATAGAATTCCTGGTGAACAGGTTTTGTTGGTTTATTTTTTTCCCACAGCTCTTTAAAGATGGTGGTCTACTGTCCTCTCCCTTGCATTGTTCCCAGTGCAAAATCTGCTATCATCCTCATCTCTGTTCCTCAGCTGTCCTGTCTTCTCTGACTTCTTTTCAGATTTTCTTTTTATCACTTATTTTTAACAAAGTGATTTTGATGGGCTTTGGTGTAGGTTTCTTTATGTCTCTTGTGCTTTATTACTTTTTTTTTTTTGGACGTGTGAGTTTATAGCTTTCATCAAATTTGAAAAACAATTGGCTATCATTTCTTCAAATATTTCTCCACCTCTCCTTCAGAGACTCCAATTCCATGTACATTAAGAAGCTTGAAATTGTCTCAGAGCCATCTCATACATTGTTCATTTTCCTTTTAAGTCTTTTCTCTGTTTCATTTTGGATTATTTCTATTGCTGTGTCTATAAATCCACTAATCTTTTTTTTTCTGCAGTGGGTGGTTTGCTACTAATATCAGTTAGTGTATTTTTCATCTCTGACATTGTAGTTTTCATCCCTAGAAGTTACATTTGGTTCTTTGTTATATCTTCCAATTTTCTTAATATCATGTTCAATTTTTCTTCTAGCTATTTTAGCAGAGTTATAAGTGTTTTAATGTCTTGTCTGCTAATTATAAAACCTTTGTCAGTTCTGATTGATTGATAGTTTTGATCAACTGATTTTCCCCTCATTATATGTTTTATTTTTCCCACTCTTTTTATGCCTAGTAATTTTTTATTAGATGCTAGGAATTGTGAAATTTACTCTGTTGGGTGCTGTATATTTTGTATTCTAAAAATATCTTGAGCTTTTTCTTAGATGCATTAAATTACTTGGAAACAGTTTGATCTTTTGGTGTCCTGTGTTTAAGATCTATTAAACAAGAACAACAGCATGTTTAGTTTAGGGTTAATTTTTCCCCACTGCCAAGACAGAACCCTTCTATCCAAAGCCCTGTGAATTGTGTGATTTTCCCGTCTGGATGGTGCGACTAGACTTTTTTTCATCCCGTGTGGGTGCTGGACTCTTCCCTTTTATCATTTTGGGTAGTTCTTTTCCCCTCAGTTATTATTGAGGTAGTTTCCTCAAATGCATACAGTGATCAGTAATTTGCTGAATGTTAGAGGGTGATTCTTTGTAGTCCAGAGTTTTATTCTGTGTGGCTATCTCCTCTCTAGCAGTAGCCATGTGAGCTTTAACTGCATTCTTCGCCCTGGATTCTTAGCTCCATCTCCTCATTTGTTTCCTGTCTGCAGGGATCACTGACCTGTGTTGTTTGATGCCAATGTCTTGAAAACTGTTCCTTCCTATATTTGTCCAGTTTTTTTAGTTGTTTCAGATAGAAGGGTAAATCCGGTTTCTGTTGTTCCATGTTGGACACAAGTGAAGTCCATGTGCCTTTTAAACTATATATACTTGAAATTTTTATATATTTAATTTTTTAATATTGAGCTTTAAATTGGTGAGTCTAGTCATTTACATTCACCATTATTACTGGTATATTTGGACATGTTTCTACAACCTTAACTTCTTTTTTATGTATTTTATCTTTTCTATTTCTTTGTAATACTTCCTCTTTTTTAAAAAATGACAAACCTTATTAAGACAAGAAATTAGCAAATTCTTAGGTTCCTTAGTTCTCCACAAAGACCCTAATCAAGTAATTTTTTTCTAGACTTTTAATTATGGGTTATTAGGAATATATTTCCTCTTTTTATTTGGTCTTAAATATGTGGCTAAGACAAAAACAAACTTTGCCAACCTATTCATTCAAGTTTAATTCACTATCTTTTGTCACATCTCTTGGACTTTTCTTTCCTCCTACTTAACCCAAAAGTGTTGTCTCTGTGAGTTTCTGCATGGCTAACCTCTTGAGGCTTTCTATGCCTGAGAATATTTTTATTATGCTGGCATATTTGAAGACAGTTTGGCTTGCTAGAAAATTCTATATTTCAAATTGTTTTCCTTTAGTACTTACAAAATATCCCCTCATTATCTTCTTGCATAAAGTATTTTCTGCTGAAAAAAAATCTGAATTTGGCTATCCACTCCCTTTTCTTGTCTTCTTTTATCTTTCAGATCTCTTCCCTAATTTTAAATTCACAATCTGTTTGCCTTACTATTTCTGCTTTATGGATATCTGTAATCCAGAATGCTGTTTTTGAAATGGCTGTGCTCCTTAAATGTCCTGTTGTATTGTTCTGTGAGCTCTTTTGCACTATGGCTGGGTCACAAGCTCTGCTGCCCACTAGAATCACCTGTGGTCCTTTTTAAACTCACAAAGCCAGGTCCCACTCCATAGAAATTAAATCAGCATGTCTAGGAGGAGGAGCCATGTGTCAGGGGTTTTGTTTAAATATGTCCAACTGATTGCAATGTGCCAAAAAATTTGGAAAACACTTCTCTCAAGCTATCCTGTCAGCCAGTGTGTATTTGCCAATGTGTCAGCCCCATGTGTCAGACAGTGCAGGTGAGGGATTGATGACTCCTAAGATGCAGAGCCCCAGATACCAGTTATATCACTTCTCTTCCCCCCAAAATCTCAGATCAGGTTTTCACTTTTCACCCTTTACCACCCTAGGCAGAATCAGCATTTGGAGGAGATACCCTTAGATTATAATTCTTTAGTCCTAGGCTGTGGAGAGAACCACTTTAGAATCACCAGGCCACACCCTAAACCAATGAAGTCAGAAGCTGTTAGAATGGGGCCCAGGCATTAGTATATCCTAAAGCTCCACAGGTAATTCCACTGTGCTGTAAGGTTGAGTACCATTGTCCCAAGAATTTGGAGAATGAAGGGTAGAAACACAAGTGCCTATAGTCAGATCGTCTCCACCTGTTTTTCTGACCCCCTCAGAAGAAAAGAGCTGCTTTACTGGCCAGAATTTACTCCTGAGAATACTGGGTCAAGAGTTCTGAGTGAGGACTTGGAGAAGGCACTGTTTGTCACAAGATAGTCAGGGTAAGGGGAGCAAGAACAGGACCCCAACTGTACTCTTTCTATTTTACCCTCTAACTGCCGTATTGGATGGTACCGCATCCCAGCAAAAAAACCTTCTCCCTCTCCCTCTCTCTCTCTCTCTCACACAGGCATATACACATGCATCTCCTAACAGATTGTCCAGAGGGCAACAGAAGGGAAATGTCCCAAGGTTTTACCACAGTGTTCCTCATTTTCCTGTTTTGATTCGTGAAGGTTGAAAATGGGAGAGGGATCTAGAAGTGGGGCTAGAAATTAGTTGGGTTGAAATTAGCGTCAAAATCAGTGCATATTAAAACTATTCCAAAAAATTAAATAAAATGAAAGCTTTGTACATTATGAAAAACAGAGTTAGGCTCTGGGTTCAGATGAAATTTTCATCTCTTCAGACATTTTGTGGGACATTAGAAAGTCATGCAATATTTGGGGTCATTTCTTGTTATACAGAACTGACCCGTACGTTGCAGGACATCGATCATTCCTGGCTCCTGCCCCTCCCCTCAAATCATAATATATTATGCCAAAATGTGAAGGGTCTTGCAAGCCCTGATAAATTTGAATCTTATCTTAAAAGTCTTATCTTAACCTGAAAGATGTTAAAGGTTTTTAAAAAGGAAAATACAAGCTTCAATGAAACACTAGTGAACTGGACTAGGCTGTCGGTTCCTTAAGGGAGGCAACATCTTGGTATCATCATAGCATTATCAGAGATTAGCCAAGAACACGGCAAACAGTAGGCAATAAATAGATGGGTAGACAGATGATGAGTGGAGATAAAAAGAAAGAGAGAGAGAGAATATAGTCCCAGTTAGGGGACTAATATAATTACTTAGTTAATTGTTAAGTAAGACCCAAACTAAAGTAATAATAGTGAAATAGAACAGGAAAGATGAGAAATATTTAAAAGAAATAACCAACAGGTCCTGTGAAATACTGTAATGTTGTAACTAGAACATTAATTCTGTAGCCTAGATAATCACTGATTAAGACAATAATTTTTTAAGTGCAAAGAGGGCACAGTAATACAAGAAGTTCAAAGATAAAGAAGGCTGCTAAATTTAGTTAATTCCTACAAAGTATGCATAGTTTCTCAAACATATCTCTATTTTTCATATCATATAGGAGCATACTCAGATATATAACAAAACTTTAATAAATACCTTTTGAATTTGTATAAATAAACACAGCTTTATCTCATTCATATAATTAACCTACTTAAATCCTCAATAGTCATAGTTTCAACAATAAATCTTTCTGGTGTTAGCTGTTATTTATAAGCAGGGTTTATTATACGATTGTAACCATTTTGAATTATTTTCCCAATTTTACACTTTACAGATATGGATTTTGCCAGTTCTTTTTGGACTGATCATGCTTTAAAAACAGGCACTCACATCATTAATTACCAAAACCAATAATATGTACATTTTAAGGAAAGTTTAAGATGTGACGAATGAGCTGGAAGGATCTTGGATATAAAGGATATTTCTTTATTCTGTAGAAATGAATTGAACAAATGCAGTAGTTTATGAGAGAATGAAATCATTTGGGCCGGGCGCGGTGGCTCACGCCTGTAATCCTAGCACTTGGGAGGCCGAGGCGGGCGGATTGTTTGAGCTCAGGAGTTCGAGACCAGCCTGAGCAAGAGCGAGACCCCGTCTCTACTAAAAATAGAAAGAAATTATCTGGCCAACTAAAAATACATATAGAAAAAATTAGCCGGGCATGGTGGCGCTTGCCTGTAGT
>JAQIFY010000724.1:0-14818 GCA_028533085.1 Varecia variegata
ACTGTGGAATATTACTCAACTACAAAAAACTATGGTGAACTAGCACATCTTATATTATCTTGGATAGAGATTGAGCCCATCCTTCAAAGTGAGGTATCACAAGAATGGAAAAACAAGTATCAATGTACCCGCCATCAAATTGATACTAACTGATCAACACTAAGGTGCTCACAAAGTAGTAATATTCACTGGGTGCCGATCATTTGGGAGGGGGGTGGGGTGGGTAAACTCACAACTAATGGATGTGGAGCACACTGTATGGGGGAAGGGCAGCTTGTAGCCCTGGCCTGGACGAGGCCAAGGCATTATATGCAACCAAAATGTTTGTACCCCATAATATTCTGAAATAAAAAAAAGAACCACTAATGCAACCGCTACATTAAAGAATTAATGAAGAAAAAAAACCTGATAACTAACAGAAAGTTAGTTAAAATATTTTAGGTATATATATTCAAAGAAATAAAATCACTATCTTGAAAGGGTATTTGCACTCCCATGTTCACTGCAACGCTATTCACAGTAGCCAAGGGATGGAATCAGCTTAAATGTCCTACAATAAATGAATGGATAAAGAAAATGTGATAGCTATAGATCTATATCTATATCTATCTATATAATGAAATATTATTCAGCCTTAAGAAAAGAAGAAATCCTGCCATTTGTGATAACGTGGATGAACCTGAAGAAAGGGAAATAAGCCAGACATCAAATACAAATACTGCATGTTGTCATTTATATGTAGAATCTAAAAACAAAATAAAAAGGTTGAATTTATGGTAACAGGGTATGGAATGGTGATTACCAGAGGCTGGCAGGTGGGGGAGATATTGGTCAAAGGGTACAAACTTTAAGCTGTAGAATGAATAAGTTTTAGAGACCTAACGTATGACATGATGACTATAGTTAATTAATGTATGTTTGAAATTTTTTAAAAGAGTGTATCTCAAGATACCCCATACACACACACACACACACACACACACACACAAATGGTAACTATGTGATGTGATGGGTATGTTAATTAGGTTGATTGTGTGAATCATTTTACAATGCATACATATACCAAAATATCATATTGTACACTTTCAGTATATATAATTTTAATTTGCCAATCATACCACAATAAAGCTGGAAAAAATACTAATTAAAAAAAAAGCTATATTCCCATTTTTTTCTTGTTTGTTCACATTTCCATATTATTTTTGTTATTTTCTGGTCCAATGTACTTTACCAATTTTTGTTAACCAATATTTTTCTCCCTACCTAGGATACACAATATTCCTTTATGAGAGGCATCTATACAGTGTACAGGGGGCCTGAGGGCAACTGTTAATAAAATGAAGAGACCTGCTTTCCCCTCTGTCCAACAAGAAGCCTTTGTAAGAATGCAAAACACCTACAGGCTTTTGTTTTGATCCATTTATGGAATAATAATAATTTCATATGTGTTACTTCTGAGCATATGAAGAAATAGGAAAACCAAAGCAGGAAAAATAGACAAGAGGAGAAATGTTGCAATTTCTCAGGGGATAGTTCTTGTCCCCCTTCTCTTCTTGTCTCACTCATGTGATCTCCTCCATTCCATGGTTTTCAATAGAATTCATGTATCAATCACTCCCAAATGTACTTCACAGCCTGGACCTCTCTTTTGAGTTCCATACCTATATTTCACACTGCCTATTCAATAACTTTGCGTTTGAATTTCTTAATGGCACCTCAAAGTTAATATTTCTAACTCCTCCTCTGTCGCACTACAGATTAATTTTTTCCTTGCCAAATTTCCTTTTATTTCTCTTGTGGGATTCATTTCAGTAAACTAAAGCTTTAGCCAGCTAAGCAAGTCTGCTCTCCCTCTTCCCTAGATTTAATCCATTATCACATCCTGTTGGTTCTTGTATCTCAATTCCTTCCCCCGTTTCGATCTTCTCTGTTATCTCTGCAGTCCAAGCTACTATCATATCTGGCCTCACACAGTGTGGGGCTTGTGAGTAGGGTTGCCAGATAAAATAGAAGACACCCAGTTAAATTTGAAGTTTGGGTAAACAATGAATAATTTTCTAGTATAAGTGTGTTCCAAATGTTGCATGGGACATACTTATACTAAAATATTTTTTAAAATTTATCCAACATTCAAATTTCATTGGCAACCCTGTATTTTATTGGCTATATTTGGTAATCCTATATGATGTGAGGGGTTCGTTATGTAGAATGATCAGGGAAGGCTGTCCTCACTCGGGACCATTTAAGCAGAGACAAAAAGGCAGGGAGAGAGCAAGGCACATGAATGCCTAGAAAGCAGTCAGTGCCAAGGCTCTGAGGCAGGGCATGTTTGGCATGTGGGAGAAAAAGCAAAAGGCCAGGAGACTGGAGTCAAGGGAATGAGGGGGAGGAGGTAGGGAGCACATGCTGCTGAGAAATGGATTTGTGCTTTATATGCTGTCAAAATCTGGTTTATAAGCCTGCAAAGTCAAAGATTAGAACTTGGAGTCTGATAAATTCACCAAAGCAATAAATACTGCTTTGTGGGACCTCTTGGGATAGGAGAGGGTCAAACTGTGCCCTGTGGGACTATTCCCAGGTATCAAGTGAACAGGCAGGCTTCTGAATTTATGTAACTTTCAGTGCCTCTCCTCAAGCCTTAACTCACGCTAACTGAATATTGTCATATTATAATATTCATAATACATTATAATTAAAGTACATATATGTGGAGATATGTACATTTTAGCAAAGTTAAAATATAAATTATATATTCACCAGACAAATTACATTTTCTTTCCCTGGAATCAGTAAACTGGTGTATAAATAATGTAATATTAAGAATCCTCAATAAACTGTGAAGAGTATAACAGAACATGTTTACATTTATTTTTCATGATGCCTATAACTTTGATTTTCCCGTTTGTATTTGTAGTGTGTAAGGACTGACCTCACCTCTTGGCTTTTCCTTAAGGCCAGAGGCCTCTGTGGCCACAGAGGGTGACTAGTCCATTTTCAGTATAAGTAGCAGCAACATGCACAAATCTTTTAGATGGTAAATCAGGTGAAAAAATAAAAAGTCAGAAGAATGGATTTTAACTGGTCTGGGCTTCTTAGTTATTTGAGAGAAGGAGAGAATTCAACATGCTTTCAGTGAATGATAAGAAGAAAAGTGAAAAAGAGGGACTTCAACATGCCTTCAAAGAATACTATATTAAACTGAAGACTTTTATATGAGTGAGTATAGAAAATATCAGAACAATCATAGGAAAACTCCATGTCAAAAGATGTGATCTAATCTCAAGATTAGAATGCTTAGCAATATAGTAGGATACCAAACAAGTAGGTAAAAACATGTACAAGGATTTAGAGATTAGGGGAAAAAGTGATTTTTGTGTGTATGCCTGTAAGTGTGTGGAAGGGAGATTTGTTTTTTTAAGCACATGTTTAGAACTGAGGGTGAGAGCAAAATGCGTTTCTACCAAAGAACAGAGATTTTATTAGGTATGCTATTATTTTGTTTAAATTATGTGTTTGATACCATTGCTTCTGCAATTCCAGAAAGAAATAAAAACTTATGTATTTGAGGAACAATGTTCAATATAAAGGGAGGAAAAAAGTTGGTTTATGGGAAACTTTTGTTTCAAGTCTGCCATTAAGTGGGTATGTGATCTTAACTTCTCTTGGATGACTTGTTAGATGCTCAGGATTCTAATTTTTGGAAAGAGAAGGGGTAAAAATATTTTTATAATTGTATATTTTCTTTGTAGCTAATGTAGATAAAATCATGACATACCCAGATCTGACCTAGACTCCTTCCTCTCTATTTCCTTTGGCTCCTTTCAATATCCCTCCAACACCATAAGTTGCACAGGTCCTTCAAGCCAAGTTGAAAGGAAAGTGGATCTGACAATCATTAACATATTAGCTTGAATTTGTTAAAGACATTTGCATTTGTTTTAAAAAATCTATTGGTTAAGATTTTCTAAGCAGTGCATTTTTTAATTTTCATAAACATTCCTTTTTTAAAATATAAATTTTATGTGTGTACTTGAGGTCTACAACATGATGTCATGGGATACATACTGATAGTAAAATGGTTACTATAGTGATGCAGAGCAACATACCTATCATCTCACATAGTTACTTATTTTTGTGACATGAGTAGCTAAAGTCTTGTTAGTTAAAAATCTCATACAATTTTATTGTATTTTATTAGTCCTATGTTGTTGTGCATTAGATCCCTTGACCTGTTCATCCTGCGTATCTGCTATTTTCTGTCCTCTGACCTGTTCCCACTTCCTCTCCCCCCTCCCACCTATGGTAAATGCTGTTTCATTCTCTATCTCTGTGTATTTGGACTCTTTTAAAAACATATTTTACATATAAGTGAGGTCAGGCAATATTTTTTTTCACATCTGGCTTATTTCACTTAGCATAATGTTCTCCAGGTCCATCCATATTGTGGCAAATGGAAGGATCTCTTTCTTTTTTTAAAGGCTGAACAATATTCCATTGTATAAAAGATCTAAATGTAAAACCTGAAAATATATAACTCCTAGAAAGAACTTAGGGGAAAAGCTCCCTGACATTGACCTTGGCAATGATTTTAGATATCACATGAAAAGCTCAGTCTACAAAAACAATAATAAATAAATGAGACTACATCAAACTAAAAAGCTTTTCCACAACAAAGGAAACAATCAACAAAATGAAAAGGCAACCTATGGGCTGGGAAAAAATAATTGCAAACCACATGTCTGATAAGGGATTACCATTATCTAAAATGTGTAAAGAACTCTTACAACTCAACAGCCGAAAAACAACCCAAATAAAAATGGGCAAAGGACCTAAATAGACATTTCTCCAAAGAAGACATGAAAATGGCTATCGGTATATGAAAAGGTGCTCAACATCACTAATCATAAGGGAAATGCAAATTAAAACCACTATAACACCTCACACCCACAAAGATGGCTATTATCAAAAAGACAAGAAATAACAAATGTTGGCTAGGGTATGGAGGAAAGACCCTAGATTCCCACCTGTGGGTGGGAAAGTAGATTGGTACTACCATTATGAAAACAGTATGGAGATTCCTAAAGAAATTAAAAATAAAACTGCCATATGACCCAGCAACGCCTCTTTTTGGTCTAGCCCAAAGGAGATAAAATCACCACCTTGTAAAGATATTAATATCTACACTCCTATGTTCATTATAGTTCTATTCACAATAGCCAAGACATAGAAACAACCTAAATGCCCATCAGTGGATGAATGGATAAAGCAATGCATCTTTTGTGGTGAAATTTTAGTCATTACCTTTCCAATAGTCCAGAGAGCCTTTGAAACCTCTTGTGTGCTTCACCTCTGTCTACCTGACAGGATGGTTGAATGTTTGAGTCTTATTTATAGCTCTTCAAGGTATATGCACCTTTACTCAAAAGGTGCTTAACTTTATAATAAAATGTGCACATCAATACTTAAATAAATTAACATATCCAACTTGTGATAGCTACTTCCAATGCCTTGCCATTTTTATGCAATGTATCCATAAGACTCATGCATCCAGGATGCACTTTCCATTTTAAACCCTGAAATTTTTAACGTTTAGTTTTAATCCGCTTTGTTCAGCTTTTCACAACAAAGCAAGTATTCTAATGGTATTTTATTTTCATAAACTGTAGACTTTTAGTGGAGAAATACTTTCATAAACATTGCTGGAAATGTTGAATTCCATTCATTTCAAAGTGACAGGTTTATTACTTTGACATCATCATATATTCACTTAGTCCTCAGAAGAAGTTAAGTAAGATATATACTGTTTCCAACTTGGCAGTAGACCAACATACCTTCCCCTCATTACTGAAGTGTCATAGTGGGAAGTCCCTTTCTACTGTCTAGAGATGATTTGTTTTGCAAATCATCTACTGGGCCTTCCCTACATATGTTGTGAATAATTTAATCTTATTTATTACCATCATGGTTCATATAGTCGTTATAAAAATTTCGTCCGAATTTAGGTTTTTTAAAATGTTTTCAAGAATTATTTTTATCTTAAAATATTTTCTCACAGAGACACTATTTTCCTCCTTTTGTTGAGGCATTACACATAATAATATGAATAAATCTTAAGTGCACAGTGCAATGAATTTCTATATATGTATTTATTCACCTCTGTGACTACCGCTCAGATGAAAACATAGAACATTTCCAAAACCCCAGGAGTCTTCTGTATACCTGCTGCCAATTGACACCCTCCAAGATAACTACTACTCTGGCATAGATTAGTTGTGCAATCTCTTGAGCTTCATATAAATGGAATTATGCAGTATGTATTCTCTTGGAAATGGCATTTTTCCCATTTAATATTATATCTGTGAGATTCATCTAGTTATTGCACATATCAATAGCTTATTCTTTTTTATTTCTTTACAGTTTTTCATTGTACTTGTATATACTACAATTTATTCATTTACTTTCATATTGATGAATACTTGGATTGTTACCAGTTTTACACTATTATGAGTAACGCTGCCATGAATATTCTTGTCCAAACAGGCCATTTACACTCATTTTTTGCATTCATTTCTTTTGGGTCATTGAATTTTCACATCATAGAGCTCATGCATATTTAACTTTAGAAAACCGCCAGTTTTCTAAAGTTTGTTAACCAATATTTTTCTCCCAACCTAGGATACCCAATATTCCTTTATCAGAGGTATTGACAAAGGATGAATTGTATGGGGGGCAACTTTTAATAAAATGAAGAGACTTGCTTTCCCCTTTATCCAACAAGAAGTCTTTAAAAAATGCAAAACAGCTCTTGTTTTGATCCATTTATGGAAAAATATGGAACAATAATAATTTCACCTATGTTACTTCTGAGGATATGAAGAAATAGGAAAACCAAAACAGGAATAATGGACAAGAGGAGAAATGTTGCAATTTTTCAGGGGCTAGTTCTTGTCCCTTTTGTGTTAATTTTACTGCCACAAGCAATGTAGAAGAGTTTTTGTTGCTGCATGTTGTCACCAACACTTGATGCTATCAGTTCATTGATTTTAGCCATTTAGTGGTTTCTGATCGTGATTTTACTTTTCCTTTTCCGGATAACTAAATGATATTGAACACCTTTTATATATGAGTTGACCATTTGGATATTGTCTTTTGTAGCCTGCTTAAGTCTTCTTGAACATTTTCATAATAAGATTTTTAATCTTTTTGTTATTGATTTGTGAGATTACATTGTATATTCTAAAAAGGATGCTTTATTAGATATATGGACAGAAGATACCTTCTCCTTTATTTACGGCTTGCCTTTTTACTTTTTAAATGTCTTTTGATTAAAGATTTTAATTGTAATGAAGTTGAATTTAGTAAGCTTTTCTTTTGCGATTAATGCTTTCTGTGTCACTTTTAAGGAAATCTTTGCTACCCCAAGTTCATGAAGATTTTATGTTTTCTTGTAGATGCTTTCTTGTTTTACCTTTCACATTTAGGTCTATGATAATCTCCAATAAATTTCTGTGCATGGTGTGTAGTAAGGCTTAAGGTTCAGTGTTTTTCTATATGGATATTCAATTGACCTGGTAACATTTATTGAAAAGACTATCTTTTCCCCACTGAATTGCAGTGGCCTTTCTGTGGTAAATAAGGAGACTGTATGTGCACGGATATGTTTTGTTTCTCTATCTGTGTACCAACACCACATTTTAAACATTCCTGATATCTGATAGTTTAAGTTCTCCAGCTTGTTCTTCTTCAATGCTGCCTTTAGTTATTTTAATTTTTTTGGTTTTTGGTAGTTCCATATAAATTTGAAAATTAGCTCATCAGTATTTACACACACACCACCCCCAACCTTTTGGGATTTTAATTGGCATTGCACTGAATCTCGAGGTAAAACTGAGAACTGACATCTTAACAGTTTTGAGTCTTCTAACCTAAGTACTTGGTTTACCCCTTCAGCTACTTAGACCTTTAATTTCTCTCGGCAATGGTCTGCAGTTTCTGTGCCCAGATCTAGGATGAGGTGCTTGGTTTTTATAAAAATGACTATGAATTCAGCTCAACAATTTGTAATGTTTACAAAATATCCAATGATTTTACTACTATTTAGAACCTGCAATCATATTAATATCTCTGAGACAGGAATTTCCAAAGTATCTGAGTAAGCTCTAAAATTATTCAGTGCTATGATTTCACTTACTTTATAAATTATGTATTCAAAATGTTTATTCCACTTTATTTGCTTCTTTTAAATCTGATTAAGTGGTAGCACTATTTAGAATCAGATTTATTTTCTGGTTAAATATATTAAGATGATATCCTGTGAACATCCCTGAGGTCTGTGATTTGTTTGTGGAATGAATGGCTGAGAAGATCAGCAGTTGAACTGGTGAACTGGCAATTTCCACTTTCCCAGAGCAGGGGATCAAATTGGTTTTAAGCAGTTTATATCCTTTCTATATTAAAAAAAAAACTTAAGTAATTAAACCTAAACATCAATTTTAAACATGGAGAATTAAAGTTGTGCTTGCATGATGCCAAACTATTCAATCGGTTTAGTTTAAAATCTTAAAGGTCATAACTGTCCAGTTGTACAGCTACCTTGGCATAATTGGCTTCAATTTTGTCTGAATTAACTATTATGTTTGTAGAATCCAACCTGAATTAGATTTAAACATATCTCCAGATGTTAAAAATTTAGTGGATGTATATACATTATTGTATTAGTGTGTTGTGCTAATATTAAACATGTAAATTCACTGAGTGGAGACTAAATTTATCTTTTTTTCTTTGAATATCACTAAGTACTTTAGCACATAATTAATACTTTCTCAATGATTTTATCTCATTTTTTAAGTTATAGGCCACTTTTTTATGGTAGAGGTAATTGCTTTTTTATTTTATTTTAGTAATTTCCATCTATGTCCCCTTTTGTTCTAAAAGTTTAATGTCACCCAATACCAAAACCTGAATCAAAGTTATGTTAAAATATACCAGTAGTTCATTTGTTTTACTGTTAGAGTATACTTTGGAATATAAAAGTTTAATGATGTTGTTAAAACTAGCTAATTTCTTAATGTCTAGTATATATCAATAGTTAAAATGATAATGATTAATAATACTAGCTTAGCACTAACAAGTATTTACTGTGTACCAGGTAGTGTTCTAAGAATTTTCCAAAAATAAGCACACATAACCCTCACTAAAACACTATAAGGTGGGTAATATTCTTATCCTCATTTTACAGAAATTTAATAAAATGGTTTATTTTATTTCTATTTTTATCTTAAATTTCTGATTATATTGTATAATTCAAATTTATTTGAAAAATTTGATTGAAAATGTTGTGTGAATAATCTATACTTTTTTTTTAAATAGAAAAGACATGTCCTTTACTGAGAACAGGGGAACATCAATTGACACAAAACAACAGAAATAAACTTGAAGTTTCAGGTAAGCATTATAATCCTTTACAAAGTAACATTTTATGTAAAAGTATCACCAGATATGTAATGTCTTTGATGTTGCAATTTAAGATCGTAACATTAGCATAAAAATTAAAATCAGATAATGCAAAAAAAATTCTGAGAGCAGAGTTCTATTATGTTTAATCTAAGATCAATAATATCTTAACCTCTTAGAGAAAAGAAATTATTTGAAATTATAAAAGTTGTGTCCATTGTAGAAATTTTGAAAGAAGAAAATTTATCATAAAGAAGATCTCACCACCCAGATATAGTAATGATTATCATTTTGGTATACCATTTCTATCTTTCTTTCTCCTTATTTTCTTCCGTCTTTCCTCCTCTCTCTCTCCATTGCTCTCTCTCTAACTCTCTCACCCACAAGTGCATGTGCACACACACGCACACACACACACACACATAATCATAATACTTACACTACATTTGAAATCCAAGCATTTTCCCACATCAGTATACATTCTTCTAAAGCCTGATTTTTTTTAAAAGGCTACTTAGATTTCAACTGAATGTACTATTTTTCAATCTAGCTAATGTTTTGTCTTTAGACATTAGAGCTACAATGAGTTACTCTATTTACTTAGAATAATTTCTAGATCAAAGGAAATTAATATTTGAGTCATTTGAAATACATTTATAAATTTTTCTCTAGAAAGGTGACTACACATTCTATATGCAGAGTGAATTTCATTCCCCCGTACCCTAAAAGGAGAAAAATAAAATCAAGAAATTTTGGTGATTCCAAACAGTAGGATTTTATTTGAAGTAAATTAATCTATAGATAAGAACAACAAAAAAATCCTGTTTAAAAGTCAATATCTCTGTGAGTTTGCTAAATTTATTAAAACTGCTGGATTAAATCACTTGTCACATTTTACAGGCTTTGATCTGGGAGAGCGTTTTTCTCTGAGACGTGCATTTTGTGAAGGTGATAAAACTTGTTTCAAATTGGGAAGTGCACTTCTTATTAGAGACACTATGTAAGTAAAATAATGGTTTTGTTTACATTTTAATAATACTACATGAATTAACTATATTTTTACATTTACTGTGCTTCATAATAAACTTTTGTTCTGTTATATTTAATTTTTTTTTGTTTCTAAGTATTACAGGGGTACAAATGTTTTTGGTTACATGGATCACTTTTGTCATGCTTGAGTCAGGGTTATAAGTGTGCCAGTCACCCAGATAGTGTTCATTGTACCCAGTAGGTAGGCTCAGATCATGCCCTTCCTGTTGGGGGAGGGGTGCTCCATGAGCACTCTGCAGCTGGGACCCACACTGCACTCTCCTCTCAGTTCTGCCCACACAAGCTCCCTCATCTCCCAAGATTAGTTCACAAATCTCCCCTCTAAGCCCCTGAGACAGTCGAGTTCTGAGGTACAGGATCTGGCCTGTGGGCCTGCACCCTGGTCCCTGAAGATCAATCCCTAACCATGCCGGGAAGAAGCTTGCTGGTCCCCATTTGCTTATGGGGTGCTCAGGCAGGTTTGGTGTCCCTCCGCTTTGGGGCATGTTCTGCTCTGATGGAGCTGCTGGGCACACAGCACCAGGAAGGGCTGGTAAGCAGGGAGCTCACAGTCCCAGCACCCCTTAGTCTGCTGCTGAATGTTAAGAGGAAAGGTTTGAGCCCCACTCTCTGTGGAAGCCGTGATGTGATGGCTCAGTTGTCTCTCTGGGCAGCTGCAGGTCAGGCGGAGGAAGGAGAGGAAAGAGTCTGGATGGAGGAAATACAGCATTCTGGTCATCTCTATCTCTCTCTCTGAAGGGCAGCCTGCCCAGAATGTCCAGGCTATGGGGTCATGCAGATCCCCTGGGCCCTACTGAACCCCTGTAGCTTCTGCAGTCTGGGCTGGAGTTGGGAAATGTTTATGTGGGAATGAGCAAGATGTAAACTGAGGGGCTAAAGCCCCCTGGGGAGGACAAAGGCGCACAGTGGGTAGAGAAGCATTATGGTGCCTGCTGTCTTGGTTTGTGTCTATGGTGATGGGTCGTGCCCCATGGGGGCTGGGAGCCTGGTGCCATGGGAAGCTCCTAGTTCACTCGTGGCAGCTGCTTTTGCACTTGTGGGGGTAGAAAGACTCTCCAGCAGCTCAGGAGACTATCAGAGATGTGAGGGAGGGAGAAACAAACTGCTCCACCTATATCCTCTTTGCTGGACTCCAAGTATCCTGGGGGTTGATCTCTGCCAATTATCTTGCTCCTTCTTGTTCTGCTCTGCAGCTTCTTCCCATGGAGTCTCTTGTAGCTTCTGGAACCCTTCCCTCAGAATTACACCCGATCTATGTTTGTTTGTCTGTGTGTTTTTTCTCTTTCATCTAAAGCTTTTCCTTCTTACTGAGATGTTCTGGCAGCTGGTGTCTCTGGTCAACCATCTTCCCGAAAAGAAAGTATGCATCATAATAAATTAAAATAAAAACACATACCCTCTAGGTGTTCATCTTATATATTGTCTAGAGTACATAGTAAGAACAAAACAAAACAAAATAACTGTTTTGCAGTTTTATTTTTGGTCTTGATACTCATTTAGTTTTAAAATGGATTTACCAAAGTTTTCCTTTGTTATTTTACCTTTCCTTTTTCAACTGATGGACCTAATATTTAAAAAATTAGTCACTTGTCATTTAAATAGTGAAAATAGGCCAGCAACTATACAGAGCAATAGTAATACCCATGCGGTTGACAATAATTTAAGGATGAATTGACAGTAATTCAGAAAGCTGAGTCATCAGGAAGGCAGGCAGCATGTATGGTCATAATATTTATTCCTTTAATCCAAGATAAATATTCTTATGTATGAATACACTGCAATGAAAAAAAGCATCAAAATTCTACTTGGTTTAATATGCAACACAGATATTTTTGTGTGAAAACATATATGGATGTTTTCACTTCCTAGTGGGTAGGCTAATATTTAAGTTACAGACAAGATTATTGAGAATCTCGACATTTGAATTCTTAAAGGGAAATAGCATTAATCATCTCATTGCCCCCCCTCAGATGCTCTATGTAAACTAGGTTCAACACTCACGTTTTCCTTAAGAATAGTTTCTTTTAAACCTCCTATTTTGTGATGCTTTAGGTAATTTTAGCTTACTGATGTGGTTCCTTAAAAGTAAACTGCTCATTACTAGGTAAGAAACAAGAGTATTAAGGAAGAAAATAATTTCATGTTGGGGGATTATAATAGGTGATTGTTAGGTGAGACACTTCAGCAGATGTAACTGTACAGACCTGTGTGCTATAGTGGGTGGCTGCTTAAGTGGTCTCTGTTACAAAAATTAAGATGCATTTTCTCTCTCTGCCTTCTTCTTGGTGATTTAAGCTCCTGTAATCCTGTCCAGGTGGCAAAAGCATTGGGAGAAACTCTCTTAAAATTCACTGGACCTGTATGTAAGAAGACTTAGCTAATTTTAAGTAGCAACAGTGGAAAACTTGCTGCCACATTTAGGCAATGCTATTCCCCTTTGAATCTATGAGATTATAAATATTAGTCAGGACTTGAAATTTATTTTCTGATTTTGGGGGGGCTCTAAATCACTGCCCAATCCCTGGGTAATCAATGTAAATGAATTCTATGGTTTACAGGAAACTGCAGGGTGTCTGGTTGAGCTGACTAGCCAGTGTCAAGTAACTTGGCTCATCTCCATTTACATTTCCCTCATTGAGCCAAGTATGCTAGGATGCTTCTCTTGCATGATACCATTTTGATTTTTCAATGAGACTGGAGTAAAGTTGCAGCTATTTATATATTTGTAAATAAGCTGCCTTGCAGAGTCAGCATGGGAAAAGGCAGATGCTATTTTATATGGAAAATGGGGATGCTTTCTGTTCCTGAGCTTGCTTTTATTGTATTGACATATTTCAGGTGCTATTCATGAGGGGAGAGAACTAATGAACACACTGGTCAGATACGTACTGGGTACACAAAATACCTTGAGCCTGGCTTATTGTGGTTCTTCCAACTGCTTTTGCATGGGACTCCAGATGAACATCATTGTACACTTAGAGATGGTACAGGCTTGGGGACATCTCAAGAGCTAAATGTGTTTTGTTTGTTTTAAAGTCATGTCCATTTATCCAATATTTATTGAGATAGCAAACAATAAATATTTGAGGGCTTTAAAAGATTCTGTGTGGCATGCTCCCTAGTAATCTAGAATTCTCTCTTTAGAGGAAATTTTCTTGACTTCTTGTATCTATAAGTATTCCTGGTTTTGTGAAAGAGATCATTCATTATTTTTATACATATTGAGAGCTATATCCCAGAAGATCATACTTTGATTGTTTTTAAATTGTGTTTTGGCAATTACCAGGGCAAATTGGTAAAGTTTTAAGAAAAAAAATACACACATACACACTGTGGAGTACCTTATTTTGTTGGTGTAATATAGTTCCTCTCTGGCTTCCATTAATCACTTTGGTAGAAACTTATTTCAAATAAAAATATCTCAGTATTGAATATTTTATAAGAGTTGATGAATGTTGAATTTCTATGATTTCTATGTACTATTGATTCTGAAGGGGCAACACACTTTTGGCTTGTCTGGCCAGTGGGAAATTGATTTCAAATATACCAGGGAAGTGAATTTCCTGATTTATTATTGAATTCAAGTATGGTAAAGAGTCTTACCTCTTAGGCTTTTTTTTTTTTTTTTTGAAACAAAAGTCTTGCTGCTGTAGGGATGGGGTCTGGTCTTGAACTCCTGGCCTCAAGCAATCCTCCTGCCTTGGCCTCCCAAAGTGCTGGGATTACAGGCATGATCTATTGAGCCTGATCATCTTAGGCTCTTGACAGCTAGTGGCTGTCTGGAAGGATTCTGAGGCCATACTGGGTTCAGTCAACTGAAGTGTTATGACCCATTAGGAAAAAGGAGTGGAGGGAGTGTTCTAAGTCTGTAGCCTTTCTGATTTAGGATGATTTCTGTAAGCTGGTGGCTTTTGCAATTGAAGCAGTGCCTCAGAATGGGGAGAAATGAGTCTATGTGTAAAAAAATAATCAACACAGATTAAATTTAATAAGGTTTTATGAGCTTGGGTAATGTAGCTAGACACAGTGACATAAATGACAGATATGGTCTCTGTAGCTTTTGTTACAATTAAATAAATCTCCAGTGAAGAGAAGTCTTCTTTCTCTGTCTATGTCTCTCTCTCTCATTAAATTGGTGTTTGCTTTATGAAAGCAAGAGTTATTTAGTTTTATAGCTTTATATGAAAAAAGAGGTAGCTGGTAGGAGCTATTCTAATTTGTGTTTTATGTTTTTATAAACATAATAATCCTCAACAAGTAGGAAACCCCAAAGTATGTATTTGGAAGATGTGTAATATTTTTTAAGAGTCTTTCA
>JAQIFY010000725.1:0-14817 GCA_028533085.1 Varecia variegata
TCATCTGTAATAGTACTACAGTTAGCAAGGGATTGTGTCCTTCAGTGGCCAAGGAGGTGAAAGCATTTCCAGATCTCATCTGTAATAGTACTACAGTTAGCAAGGGATTGTGTCCTTCAGTGGCCAAGGAGGTGAAAGCATTTCCAGATCTCATCTGTAATAGTACTGCAATTAGCAAGGGATTGTGTCCTAAGAGCAGAACCCCTCTCTTCCCTGGATAGTGTGAGCTGAGGGTGGGTGAGGAAGGGTAGTCACGAAGATGGTACCAGCACCACAACAGTTCTCCCCATCCCCCCAAGCCCCCTCTTCCCCTTTTCTCACCCTCTGTATTTCTCTTCCATTTTTTCCTTCCCCCTTTCTTTCTTTCTTGCTCCTCTCTATTATCCCTTCAGTTTTTCCTTTCTACTTGGATTCTTCTCTCTTTTCCCTTCCTTTCTTTCTTTGACGTTTATTTTTTTTTCATCTTGGATTCTTCTTTTTTCTTACTTTGTCTCTTCATTTTCTTTCCTAATCTTCCTTACCTTCCTTATTGTCTTTCTTTTTTCTCTATATAATTTCTCCTCCCTCTTTACCACCTCTGACCTTTTCCTTGTATTTCCTTTTGCTCTGTTCCAATTTCTAATTCTTCCTTTTTCTTGCCCTTCAGCTTAGTTATTACAAAGACATTGCTCAAAAGGCCTGTCCTTCCCTGTTTCCTAGTTTAACATTTCAGCCTCTTCTGAGCATAATACAGAGAGAGTGGTTTCCCCATTCACTTCTCTCCACGTACCCTGATCTATCCCCTGCTCTGATTGCTGTTTTTTAACATTTAGTACTTTAAAACTGTGTCAGATTAAAACTTGTTTAGAAACAGCCAAGTAGCTGGAGATTAAAAATATATAAGAGATCATTCCTAAAGTGATTAGTACATGTGTAAATAATACAGAGTTGACTTTATGCAGGTATGTTGTAACTACATTAAGCTAGTGTGTTCTTTGCTTCATGTCTTAGGTTGGTGGAACAAGAATGCCTACACACAGCCACAGGAATCCAGTTTCCATGGAAACCAAAGGCAGTTGCTTGCCTGCTCAGCAAGTTGAAAATGAAGGAGTGGCTTCAAATAAAAGAAAAATAACTTAAGGACTGTACCGTGGAAAATGAAATTTCAGAAAAACGATTATACCAATGTTTAATTTAAAAAAGTTTGAGGGGAAATATGCTTAAAAGATCAGTAAGCAAGAGGAACATTTTTCCTATGGTATCCTCATGAGTTCTTAGAGTGCCTTGAAAAAAATATGTTGGCCATGTGAAGAATGTTTGAATGAAGCGGAATGTTACGCTCTTCACCCTTAAAGTTTTAGGAGAATCTAATCTAGACGTTTTAACATTATCATAATAGGGAAATATATTAAGAAGAAATGTATTTTTACATTAGACCTTTTCTAAAAATTATAAAGATAAATAATTTGTTTTTTTTCAGGAACAACACTTATTATTCATTATGTTAATAATTAGAGTTATATATTGCCAGTCTGTTGAGACTAGCTCAAAAGGTTAAATATTACCACTGTCAGGTATAATTATGAGCATTACAAACCTTGTTTCTGACTCATTTTGACAGTTTTTACATCCTACTTTAAACTGATGATTCTTGCAGGTTAATAAAGTTAATACCTTCAAAAACTTGGTGAAATTCCATCGCAGAAGCCAAAAATAAAAAACTCCCTGCCTCTGAAAAGTTACAAGTTATCATTTTCTTGTTGGGTAACTATCAGTTTGTTTTAAAAAAAGTTTGTGGCGTAACAGGTTTTGTGACTAATGCTTCTATCTCTTGGTACAGATTCAGGCTGAGTGTTGAAATATACTATTAAAAGCAGAGATGAGTATATTTTCCAGAAAAAAAATTTATTGTCCAAACGACAAGGTTAATGTGTTAAAGCATAAGCTATTTTTTCCTCATTTACGCTGATTAATTTAAATTTTCCAGGACCACAGATGAATTCAGAAAAGGGCATAATCAGCTGATGTTACTGTAGCAAATTTGTACTTAAGAAGGAACAGACTTTAATTTTTAGAACCCTGTTCTGTAAGGTACACTAAAATTTTCAGAAATAATGTGTGTCTTTTGTAAAATATAAGTTTTGTGATTCTAGGCAATATTTGCTTTGTTTTTGAGATTTTTTTATGTGTTCTATGTTAATATAAGAAATTAAGCCTAAAAATCTCAAATATTATAAATAACTGTTGAAAATATTTATCTTCTGCTACCAAGTTTTGTTTTGTTTTGATTTTGGGGGTGGGTTATAGGATATTTTTAAAATTATTGAACAAGTAATTATTAGTAAAAAATAATTTTATGTATCCTAATATATCATTTCCTTATGCTGTCATTCCCTTTTTTAAAACACTGAGCTTTTTTTTTTTTAAGTCACATATCCTAGAAATGTTTTAGTTGTGACTCATTTGGCAGTGAGCCAAGGGACAGGCAGGGATTCCCTTGGAATTTGCTCTTTTAGAAGCTGGACAATGGGCCGGATGCAGTGGCTCAGGCCTGTAGTCCCAGCACTTTAGGAGGCCAAGGTGGAGGATCACTTGAGTCTAGGAGTCTGAGACTACCCTGTCTCTACAAAAACTAAGAAAATTAGCTGAGTATGGTGGTATGTTCCTATAGTCCCAGCTACTTGGAAAGCTGAGGGAAGAGGATCCCTTGAACCCAGGGGTTCCAGGCTGCAGTGAGCTATGGTGGCGCCACTGCACTCCAGCCTGGGCAACAGAGCATGACTCTGTCTCAAAAAAAAACAGTGATTGCTTCAGACTTCTGAATACCAGAAAGATTTGGCTTTCATTATTTTTTTTCTTTTTTTTTTTCTTATTCTTTTTTTAATTTTTAACCCATGATCATTGCTGATATGGCTTTCATTATTTTAACATTACTTTTTACATAGTAAAATCTGTGATCCTACAAGTGATTATTTTGAAATTATCTTAGCCATATATTTAAATAATCCTGATAAAATATAAAGCTAGTTTTCTGCTTGTGCATAATGAAGCCTCTTTTTTTTCACATATATTTGATTATGCCTTATATTTGTTCACCGTTAAGTAACAAACACCTAATATTGTGCCTATTATGTAGTTGCTCAGTAGGTTTAAGTTGGATGCATTAATAAATGAATGTACAGATACAAGGGCAGATTTTTTTTTTTTCAGGAGCTTACATTCTGGTAGAGAACATGGTACTGATCTGTGATAAGTGTTATGATAAGGTAATATAAGAAAGTCATCCAACCAGATCCTTGTAGTTAAGAAAGGTTTTCTGAGATAAAGCTTGAGCTGAGTCTTTAAAAATGAGTAGGGGGAAATGCAAAATCTTCCACAAAGAAAGAAAGCACCATATGAAAAGGCGAAAGGTGGCCAGATTGTAGGCTATGAGCATGGGAGATGAGAGAGAAAACTGTAGGACACAGACAGACATGCCATGCTAAGACATTTGAATTTCTTGTGCATTGTGAGAACCAGTAATGAAGTTTAATAAGATAAATGGCATGATCAGATAGGTGAATGAAAAGGCTCCTGTTGGCCATTAGTCTAGAGAATGCGATAGAGCTGGGAAACACTGTAGGGAGAGAAGGAGAAGAGTTGGGAGGCTGCGTTGTAGTAATTTAAAAAATGGTAAAGGCCCAGAATTAAAGCAGTAGGAGTAGGGGTGGGCTCAAGTGATATATAAGAGAAAAAAACTTGGTTATGTGGTTGGTAGGGAGAGTAAAGTATGGCTTCCAGATTTCTCATTTGCGATAATGGGCAAATGATAGTGATGTTCATTGAGAAAATAGGAGGACGAGTGTGGTTAGAGTGGGAAGAAAGTTCATTTGAGGTGTTCATTTCCTTTAACCATTTCTACTTTTGGATTCTGGGTTGGATGCTACGTTAGTTATCTATAATGAATTTGTTGTGTAATAAATTACCCTAAAACTTTACTTAAAACAACAAACATTTATTATGTCAGTTTCTGGTGAATCAGGAGTCCAAGTACAGCTTAGCTGGGTCCCTCTGGCTATAGGTCTCATGAAGTTGCAGTCAAGCTTTGGCTGGGGCTGCATTTATCTAAAGGCTTGACTAGGGCCAGAGCATGTGCTTCCAGGAAGGTTCACTCATGGTATTGGTGGCAGGCCTTAGTTGCTCATTGGTTTGCAGAAAGCCTCAGATCCTCACCACATATAGCTTTCCATAGGTCTGCCTGAGAGTCCGCACAACATGGTAGCTGGCCCACCTGAGAGCAAGCAATCCAAGAGAAAGAACAAGGAGGAAGTCTTTTATGACCTGTCATATTTCTTCTAGTTAGAAATAAGTCAGTCCACACATAAGCTTCATTGCTTGAAGGGAAAGAATTTCTGAACATATTTTTAAATCACCACATATGCCATGAACATTTTAGGAATATAGAAGAATTACATTCAGGATGGAGAGAAAAGAAAGGGCAGTTTTTTAAGAGATGGGGTCTGGCTATGTTGCGCAGGCTGGATTTGAACACCTAGGCTCAAATGGTCCTCCCACCTCAGCTTTCCAAGTAGCTCGGATTGCAGACATGTGCCACCATGCCTGGCAAAAGGATACTTTTTAATAAGTGTCTTATTACCAGTATATTAAATCTGAGATGAAGCTAGGTGATGTCAGATAGTTGATAATTTGAATCTTGAACTCAAGTGATATGCTTCATCTCATCATTACAGACTTGGAAGTCATTGGCGTATCCATAGGTGATTGAAATAAGAGAAAAGGACAAGCTGGCACAGCAGAAATGGGTAGAATGAGGCAAGGGCCCTGAATGGAGCCCCAAGGAAAACCGTAGAAATTCAGTGAAAGAAGTTTCATTAAAGTGGCTCGCATGCAACAAGTATTAATAGAATGGGAGGTGGAAACTGAAATTCTTCACTGCCAACTGATCAGCAAAACTTGGAAATAGTGTTCTGATTTAGATCAGAACTGCAAAGTAAGTTAACCTGTTCATTTCCAATTCTACTTGGATTCTGGGTTTGAACATCATGAACATTTTGGAGATACAAGGAGAAGCAGGTTTAAGGTAGAGAGAGGGAAGAGAACACTTTTTAAAATATTTTATTACCAACATGCTAAGTCTGCAGGTCCTAATGGACATATAGTAAAGATCTGAAGATGTTTGGTATGCATTATAGACACATGGTACTTTTTAATCAAACCTTAAAGTATTTGGTAGCAAGATTTGTTGAGTTTCTCATTAGGAAGTAGAAATAAAGGGGATGCATTCCATTGATCCTTCCACTGTTGCCATGTTCCCTGGGCTAATGTGCAGACTACTTATCAAAGCATATGATGGCAGACACAAGACATCTATCTGGGGTTTGGGTCTAACCTGCCACACAAACAATACTGAAAGAGTTGAGGTCCAGACCTGTATTTCTAGGGTGGGTCTCTAGATTGCCTCATCAGAGAAATTCAGTCAATGTTTTGCCTTGGAAGATGTGTTTGCTTTCAATATATGAGTTATAACCTTGTTAATCTCTAAGAAGAGGAGGGGTAGGAGAAGCCTGAGTATAAATTGATTGCTAGGTTTTGTTTTGGGGGGTTTTTGTTTTTGTTGATACGGGGTCAGTTTGTCACCCTGGCTGGAATGCAGTGGTGTGATCGTAGCAGCCTCAAACTCCTGGGCTCAAGTAATTCTACCTCAGCTTCTCCAGTAGCTGGGACTACAGGCATGTGCCACCAAGCTCGGCTATTTTTTTTTTTTTTTTTTTGTAGAGATGAGGGTCTCACTTTGTTGCACAGGCTGGTTTCAAACTTTCAGCTTCAAGCAATCCTCCCACCTTAGCCTCCCAAAATGTCAAGATTACAGATGAGAGCCACCACGCCTGCTGGATTGCTGTTTTGGAAGTGAAGAACACTAAAGATTCTGCAATTCCTGAGTTGAATTTCCCCTTCCCTTGAGAATCTGCATTTCTTGTGAAGGTGGGGAGGAGAAATCTTTCCTATACTCTCTATCCTAAGTTTTGCTTATCCAAAAATATAAAGCACAAGAGAGTTTGTAGACATTAATCCTAAGAGTCACATACCAGTAGGGCAAAGCCATACTGACGCCTTGGGTTTCTAGTCCCTTCCAAGCACTGTATTAATGCAATATCTGCTCCATTCAGTCTTTACCATCACACAAATTAGCCATTCTTGTCCCTGCCTGCATGCCTTTGCACATGCATCTATATCTGCTTGGATTTGTTATCACCTATGAAAACCTTGCCTGTCCTTTATTGAAATGATAGTGCATTTCTGAGCATCCATTGGATGTTATGCATTATACCAATCTCTTGGGATTCAAAGATAAATAAGTTGGTTTCTGCCTTAAAGGTATTTCCTAATCTAATTGGGGAGATAGATACGCACAACTGGCTATGTTGTAGAGCAGACTGTTAAAGTGACACAATAGTGCAAAGGAGTAAGAAAAAGGGACACCGAGAAATAAGAGAAAGGCATGGTAGGAATGACCTTTCAGCTGTATTTGAAAGACAAGTATTAATGTGCACAAAAAAGGAGACAGAGCATTACAGCACAAACAAAATCATATGAAAGGTGCTGGTTCTAGCAAATAGCAAAGATGCTCATGTAACAAGCATGGGGGTGAAAGATGACACATGGGAGATGAAGTTGAAGAAATAAGTTAGAGATCAATAACAGAAGTTATTGAATGGTATCCCCAGGTTTGATTTGATTCTGAAAGCCATGAGGAGACATTGAAGGCTTTTGAGCAAAATGACATGATCAGTTTTAGGAATGTCACAATATTAAGGGTTATTTAGAGAGGAGAGAGACTAATGGCAAGGAGATGTTAACTGTACAAACAGTGGGTGGATGAAAAAGGTATAGATTAGAAAGCTATTTAAGGGGTAGCAGATACCAGATTCGACCTTGTCCCCAAAATGAATGCTTACTGATAAAACATTGAGTCACACAACTGGGGATAGACACTGAGCTAGGTGTTGGGAGTTCAAGGATGAATTAAAAGACTTTATTTTCAAATGTTTATAGTCTCATAGAAAGAGACATCTAAAGGAGTACAAAAATATACATATTGTAATTAGTCTATGTAATGCATAAGAGTTATATGAAGAGAAAAGGGTTCCTTCTACGCAGAGGCATCAAAAACTATAAATGAGGTGAAACTAAAGCTAAAAACCATACCTTCTTCTTTTTTTCTTGTATCCAAGCCTGGAAAATAGTAAACATTCAATAAATGTGTACAGGTGGTTCCAACTTAATGATGGTTAGACTTAATTTTTTGACTTTACAATGATGTCAAAGCGATACATGTTCAGTGGGAACCGTTCTTTGAATACACTTAGAACCATTCTGTTTTTAATTTTCAGCACAGCATTTAATAATTACATGACATATTCAACACTTTTTTTATAAAATAGGCTTTGTGTTATATGATTTTGCCCAACTGTAGGCTAATGTAAGTGTTTTGAGCCTGTTTAAGGTAGGCTAGCTTTAGCTATAATGTTCAGGAGGTTAGATCCATTAAATGCATTTTTGACTCATAATGTTTTCAACTTACAATGAGTTTGTCCAAGTGTTACCCTGTCGTAAGTCAAGAAGCATCTGTATTAAATTACTGACGTGCAAACGTATGCGTGTTCTTCAAGCTGATGAGATTGGAGGTAGTGGGATAGGGAGCAGAGTAAGCAAAGGCACAGCCCGCTAAATAGCATGTGTGTGTGGAATTATAAAGTAAGAAGCTTCAAAGACAACTGAGGTTTTTACTAAGAGCTGCCACTGACTTGAATGAAAATATCAGAGGAAGAATAAGGATGGGGTGAAAAGACAAGAAGTTGTGTTTTCAACCAAATGTCAGAACAATTAAGGGGATGTCCTGTAGAGCACTGAAAATGTGGGCCTACTACTTAGGGGAGAGAAATAGATAGGTATGTTAAGGGCCCACCTTTGTGCTAAGACACCAGAAAAGGTGAAGCTGGCATGTCTGGGACCAAGCTGGCTTTTCCTTCCTTTTTTCTTTCCTCCTTGCTATGGTTTCTATGTGTCCCCTTTTAAAACTCATGTGATGGAAACTTAATCCCTAATGCAATGGTATTGGCAGTTGTTGCTTTTGGGAGGTGTTTAGGTCATGAATGGATTAATGCCATTATGAAAAGGACTTGTGGGTGTGGATTCATGGGCTTCTGGCTCTTGTGCCATGATGAGTCAACATTTGTCCTTTCGTGCCCTCTGACTTCCATCATGTGAGGATGCAGTAAGAAGCCACACACTACATGCCGGTGTCTTAATCTTGGACTTCCTGGCCTCCAGGACTGTGAGAATTAAACTTCTATTCTTTACAGATCATCCAATCTGTGGTATTCTGTTATAGCACCATAAAACAGACTAAGACATTCCTTTCCCCCTTTCTTTGAGCCAAGGGCCTGGGACTTTGGTTTTATATCAGGTTAATTGAGCATGTAAAGAAATACATTGAAAATAAGGGGAAAAGGGAAGGCAAGAAAAAACTCTATGGTATTGGATTAGAATTGGAAGTATCAGAGCAAACTCCTGGTAATTAATATCCACATTGAGAGAAATGGAGAAACAGTTATAGCCGTGTAGGTACATATGCAAACATATTTCCTAATTCTGAGAGAATCTAGAAGCAGTGATATTCCAGTAGCAATGAGCACAGTACCCAGCTCTTGGTTTCTATTAATAAATCCCATTCTTCACTAAAGAAACCAAAGCTCCTTGAAGAAATTAATGATTCCACGATTGGGTCAGGGGAAATATAAGATGAACCTGGAACATCATGTTGCACTAGAAAGTAAGAAAGTGCTCAAAGAACAATAGGGGCATATCAGAAGAACACAGAAGCTAGCTTAAAGGAGTTCCTAGGGCCAGGTGTAGTAGCTCACACCTGTAATCCCAGCACTTTCAGAGGCCAAAGTGGGAGGGTCAGTTGAGGCCAGGAGTCGGAAACCAGCCTGAGCAATGTATCGAGACCCTATCGCTACAAAATAAAAAAATAAATTAGCCGGGTGTGGTGGTGGTGCACCCCTGTAGTCCCAGCTACTCGGGATGCTGAATCAAGAGGATCCCTTGAGCCCAGGAGTTTGAGGCTGCAGTGACCTGTGATCATGACACTGCACTGCACTCCAGCCTGGGCAACAGAGTGAGACCTTGTTAAAAATTAAAAGGAAAAAAAAAAAGTTCCTAGGTCCAGGCAAATTTGAGCATCAAATGATGATAGTAACAGAATGTAATCAATGTAATTCTTTGAGTAACATGGGACTTCACAAGCCCATACTGATAGAAATGAATAAATGAGGAAGAAGAGAACATTCTATTCCACAGCAGAATGCCACCCAATAAACAGAATAATGGAATTAGAAAAATCACCAATTTGCAACCATTAGAGTAATAATTAGCTAAGAATCATCACTGGATGCTAAATGTGGTGAGTGAAAATTTGGTGATAAATGGGAATATTTACATAGCGTTGAAGAATCTCCCCACAAATTACCTATTTGTGGATTAGATTATTATTATTTAATAAGTATTATTATTTAATAAGTATAACATACCTGTTAAAGCTGAAGAAACCTGGCAGAAACAATCTTAACCAAGGAATAAAAGTTAATATCACCAGTAACGAGACAAATCAGTAGTGTGTTTCCTGATATACCAAGAAGGGCACAGCATCACTTGTGTACTATATTCCTGCCAAATATGTATAAATCATGAGGAAATACCACAGAAGCCCAAACTGAGGGACAGTCTATAAAGTAAATGGTCAGTAATCTTCAAAAATTTCCTGCCTTTAGCACTGTGGGACTATTGCAGATTAAAGATTAACAATGTGATTCATGATCCTGGTCCAATAATGGACATTGTTGGAACAATTTGCAGAACTTGAATGGAATTTGTGGATTAGTTGGTAGTGATGTGTCAATGTCAATTTCCTGATTTTGATGTGGTTAAGTCAGAGTATGTATCACACCTAGGAAACAAACACCAGAGTATAAATTGGGAATGAGGTATCATGTCTGCAACTTAATCTCAAATTGGAGGGTTTGGGCAGAGAAATGTTAACTTGATGAAAAGTATATATATGTAGTATTTCTGCAACAACTACATAAATTTAAGATTATTTCAGATTAAAAAGTTTGTTAAAACAGTACTGTTTACAGTGTCAGATAGTATGGGAGGTCAAGGAGGATGAAGACTAAGGAAAAAAGGCTACTGGATTTGACTATCAACAGAGGACTCCATGGAGTGAGACAGCAGCAGTCACAGCAGGCTGAGACTTGAAGGAGAGATGAGGGTTGGGGAGCAGCACTGGGAGGCCATTTCGAGAAGTTGTTGAACGGAACAGGGAAGGTAGGATGATAACTGGAAGGAGAACTCAGGAGAAGGGGTTTTGTTTTTGTTTTCAGAATGCTGTGAACTTGTTTGTGTTTACAGATTAAAGGAAGTAAACCTGTCAGCTGATGCAATACAAAGATACAGACTGAAAGGATGATAATTAGTGGAGAACAAATTGGGAGTCTTGGGAGAAAGGCTAAGAGAGGGAGGTGGAGAATGAGGTCAAGATTCTAGGAGGAAAGATTCAACTTGGAAAGAGTCTCCCTCTCCCTAGCCAGACCCCCACCACCACCACCACTAAAAATGACCCATCCATTTCATTCCCTGTTGTGTAGCTGCCAAGAAATTTGGGTGAAATTAAACCCTACCTCCAACTCCAGGAGTGGGCCCTGGTTGGTCTAATCTCCCGTACTATTGTGATTTGCATAGTAACTCAGATCAAATGAGTCAGTACATGGTAAACATCTCAGGCCTAGGGAATGAGTTGAAGATTGTGTCCAATCAGTACAAGTCTCAGGGCTCGTACTGGATGTTTATGAGGTGAAGCACTTACTCTTGGGGGTGCGTGAAAATACACCATGGCACTGATGCTGCTGCCTACCGTATTATGTAGGTCAGATGCCGCCCTGAAGATGAAGTCCATACTCTGGGAATTGACACAGGGTTGCAGTCCTGATGGAGCTATACCTAAAGCTCGCTCTACTCCCTGGAGTTTTTGGTTCCTTTACCCAATATACCTCTTTTATTATTTGACAGTTTGAGTAGACTTTTTTGTTACTTGTGACCAGAAACGTCCTAACTGGTAAAGGATGAAAGAGTTATTCACCAACAAATGGTTCAGAGAGGCATAAAGACAAAAGTGTTGAAATAGGAGGAAAATCGGGGATTTCTGCTTTTCAGGTCCAGGGCATGAAAATTCTCTTACAATGCACCCCCTCCCCAGAAGTCTTTCCCCAGAATTATAATTAAATAATTTAAAATTATAATTCCCCAGAATTATAATACCACAAATTCTGTAGATCACATGTTATTTCACATTTTTGTCTTTCAAGTATTTTGTATACATATCCAAACAGATTATAAGCCCCTCCCAGGCATGATTGTGTCTTTATATGATTGTGTATGTAACATAAGACCAAGCATAGGGCTAGACAAAGTCTAGATGCTCAATTAACACGTATTAAATTGTGCTGATACCAAAGAGCTTCCCATAAACCAGCATGTAGCTAGGTCGTCTCCACCTCCATTTTAAACCTCCCTACTCACAAGGGCAACTCTATGGGCAGTTTTGCACAAGAAAAGAAATGGAAAACAAACCAAAAAAATCTTGTGTGTATCAAAGGCCACACTAGTCACTATTATCCCTTCCATTTATACCTTTCATATTGCATCAGTTTACAGGTATATGTCCCTTGTTTAAGGAATAAAGCTCCATGATTTGGGTGTATTTTTATAACACTGTCTAAGCCATTTAATATTACTGTATCTCATTTAACAGCAACAAAAGAAGTACAAATTCAGGTTAGATTTAACAATTTGGAAGATACCATTTTTCAAAACCTATTAAAAACATTCTCCTTGTCAGCCAAAACTTGTCCAGACCTGACTGAATATGTAGTCAGTGATTCTTCCTGTGGTAACAACAACAACGAGCTTATCTCTTATCAAAGGCAGAGACTGTGTCCAATCACCAGTGTGCTGAAAAGATGCCCGCTCTTTCACGCCCCTCAACGTCTGTAGGTGCCGCTCTCCAGCGCCATGTAAACATGAGTCATCCAGTTCTGCAAACTGGTCTTTCAACAGACATCTGTCCAACCTAAGCTGCTGAAACTAAACTGTAAGGTTTTTGGGGTGTTTAACCTGTTAGATGGGGTTCCAAATAAAGAGAATACTATGTCCAGGACCAGTCTCACTGACTACATAATCCTTCATGAGACAGTATTTACATTTGTTCCCGAAGTTTTCAACTGAAAGCCAGAAATGGATCCAGAATGAATGATTAAGTGAGCAAGATCCATTCATTTAATCAAATGAGAAAGTTAACATTTCTATACAACTAAGAAATAGAATGCATTTTATGTCTAGTCTGTATTTTATGGAATTTGTGTTTCATTTTTAGCTATTTGGTCATAGGTTCCAAAAATACACAAACAGCAGTTTTACTATTGTGAAAAATAAATAATTGAACACATTTAGCAAGTATAATGTCTGCCCTCTGCCCCACCAAAAGTGATGCCAATTATAATTCCCAGGTGCCACAACAGGCAGCTGGAGATAGTTTCTGTCCAGTACCAGCGTGCAATCTCGTAGAATTGCACAATGAGTGTCTTCTGAGTTCAGAAGAGGAGGTGCAGACCGTGAAATCACAGTGTGGTAGGCTTGAATGTGTCTGTATATGTGTGCATGCTGGGAGACTAATAAAGTGGTAGGCCAGTCCCTAATTCAGTTTGGCTTTTTTTTAATGCTACATTCTAGTGCCTGGAAACTTTTACTCTTAAGGAGCAGGACTCTATAACTTAGTAAGTGCCTAAGGCCAAAATGTCATTTTGCATACGAGAGAGTGCTGAGTTTGCTGTCAGCCAAGCCTTCTGCCTCCCAGGAGCCCAGTGCTAGAGTTAATTCACATCCAGCAGTGGGGAAGTCTTCAGAATGCTAAGGCTGTCAGCTGCAACTTGGAGAGGAAGAGAAGTACGAGAGGTTGAGTCTTAGAAGTAGCCAGCCCAGAGTTGGAGTTTGTTGGAAGAGCACTGAGATAGAGTCTCCACTCACCATTTGCGAAGACCATCTCTCCCCTTTTCAAGCCTTTCCATCTGTAAAATCCAGGTATTAATGCCTTGCCAGCTTATCGTACAGGCTATCCAATAAATAATAGATATAAATGTTCTTTTTAAAATGCAAGCCACTCTATAAGTGAGAAGTATTGTCAGGTCAAATTAATAAGAGATGTCATTTGAGCTCAAACCTGAAAAGAGTTAGCCAGAGTGGAAAGGAAATTTCAAGTTGAGGGACAAAGAATTAACATTACCAACGTTGCAGAGGAACAAACAGGCGTAGCACAGTCGAATGGCAAGTCATGCAGTTAGGTGAAGGCCTAGCCGGGCTGCCGATGGTGAAGGGAAGAAATGGAACCTAAGAAAGTGTGTTGGGGAGGACTTGGAAATACAAAGTCCTGGGTGCCTTGATTAAAGACTGGACGTTATCTTGAGATGGGGAGTAATCAAAAGCTTTTTACTTGACCAACCTTTAAAAAAAAAATCTGTTTAATGGGGGGTAATGGGGGGTGGGTGGGAGCAAGGGTAGGCAAAACGGTTAAACTTCTAGAATGGAAAGTATGGCTATGGTAAGTGGGATAGCCTGGGGGACAGGGTGGAAACTAGGGAAGTCTGAGGGCAGGGAGGTGAGGAGAGGCTGTTTTTCAATCTAAACCTAAGGTTACAGTGATCATTCTTACTTGGCAAGCTGCTCACTCTTGTCTGTGGCACCAAACAAGCCTGCCTTGTCTGTGAGAGTGCAGCCAAGCCAGTGAGAGGGAAAGTGAGATCCTAAATCTACTGGAGTTGGACAAGTCATAGAGCGGTAAGTGCCGCAGACCCTCACACACGGTGGTGGCTCAGATGCCTCTCCTTCCTTTAGGCTCCAAAGCTACATAGAGTAGAGGTTCCTTTCAAACATTTTTCTTTGGAGAATTAAGTTCCAATTTTATCATGTAGAAGCGGACTCTGAATCTGGGCAAAAGGTTGGTAACCTCCCAGGAAAGTAACTCTTTACATGCTACTTTTACCTAGTCTTTCTCCTAACCTTTTAAAACTTGGACTCTGGGGTATAGGGAAGAAAAACAAAGTGAGCCAATCAGCTAAGCTTAAATACCCAAACTAAAACCCAAATTGGCCTCCCTGAGGGGATTGAGGCTTCAGAGTAAGTCAAGATATGAGCTCCTCTCCAGAATGTTTTAACGTTTATGTTATATTTATGGTAATGTTTAAATGTTTATGGTGGATGCTGCAGTCTTAAAAGAGAAAAATAGAGCTTAACCAGTTACAACTAAATAGTAATATAGAGACTCATATTGCCAGCCCATGTGGGTCCCAGGCCGTGCCTGCACCCTTGTTCCTTTTCAGTTTGCTGTTAAAGGTCTGAAAGCTTCTTGTATTTTTTTTAACAATACAAGGCTGATAATTTTATTATGTGCATAATTTACTAACAGACTAATTTATTAAAAGGCTAACAGAAGCGATGTTAACTATTCCGAGAGTGGTCGACATTTGCGAGGACTCGCTCTCAGGTCCGACGGTGCACCCACTAACTCTGCGGCCTTCGGTAAATAATGCTGATACGACACCTCTTTGGTTCTCCTGGATAGAGTTGGAACCCATTCTATTAAGTGAAACATCCCAAGAATGGAAAAATAAGCACCACATGTACTCACCAGAAAATTGGTTCCCCTGATCATCACCTAAGCGCATA
>JAQIFY010000726.1:0-14816 GCA_028533085.1 Varecia variegata
GCCTCGCTCAGGCCCCGCCTGAGACCTCCTGTGTCGGCTTCAGACAGACGCCGCCTCCCCGCCCTGCCATGGAGAGGGGCTCCCAGGCAGGTGGGGCCGGGCACCTTTCATCCTTCTGGCAATCAAAGCCGGAGGCCCTTCGTAGAGACTTTCCCCATCTTCCTCTGCTCTACGAGGATGCCAATACCGGGGTGACATGATGCATTGACCTATTTCTCTCGGAGGCGTGGGCCATTTATCAGACCCACTCCCCTCCGCGCAGCAGCGCCCGGCTGCCAGATGCACGCTGCTCCCCTCAGCCGCCAGCATGGGCGGGCGGGGCGGCAGGTGACTGTTTCTGGGCCATGTCCTCCCCGCGGAGCCCCAGGGCAGCAGCTGACGGAAGGGGTGCCGCAGCCCCAGCCCTGCCTCGGGTGCATTCTCTGTCCCCGAAAAGGGCTGCTGGCCTCTGCCTTTCCTCCCAAGACAACCCCAGGCTGGGATTTTTGTGCTTGATGCAAAATGAATTCAAGCCAGACAGGAAGGTGCCAGCCGCTCTGTGGGGTTTTTCCACTGGCGGTTTCTGCTCTGTGCTCTGAGAATCCTCTCCTTAAATCCAAATCACCAGTGCTGAGAAAGCCAAGTGAGCCTTGGTGGGAGACCCTGTCCGGTCCGGCCTGGCCACCTTCGACGCACTTCCTGACGGTGTAGACACGGGCAGAGGGAGGAGCACGGGGGACCCCAGGGCTCGGGAGGGGCTGCCCCACCCCTGCCCGGGCCCCGCTCAGCGTCACACACTGCGGAGAGGAGGATGCCACTGACAGACAGTGATGACGAATCCCTTTGGTGACACCCCTGGGAGCTCTGAGAGCGAGTGACTCACAGTCCCCTGGCAGCGTGTCCAGGCCGGGTGCACAGTGGGTGACGTCCCCCAGGGAAAAACATGGGCATATGGGACTGTCTCAGGAAGGAACACGGCTCGGCTGTGTCGTGTGGGGGTGGCCGGGAAGCCAAGTGTCTCTGCCGGTGACAGGCTGGGAGCGCCAGTCCCGGAGACGTCCGAGCCGGCGCTGGGCTCTCTGCGGTCACTCGCCCCCTCCCCGCGGGCAGCATATGGTGCCTCGGCCGCCCTGCCTTCCAGGGAAGGCTCTGGAAAGGCTCGCGCAGCTCGCACAGAAGGGGCCGGGCCTCACCAGCAGTGCTGTGACGCCTGCTGAATACCTCCCTCCCGGGAATCAGCATTTACTGAGGGCCCGGGTTGGCCCTTTTCATTCTACCCTTAAAGTCACCCTGAAAAGCTGCACTTGCTCATTTGATCCCCCATCCCCCATTTTACAGATAGGGAAACTGAGGCTTCAAACGGCCGGCTCTCCTCACCAGAATCTCAGTGCCCAGCGGGGTGGGCATGGCCGGGGTTCCAGCCCAGGGAACTTGACACCGGCTGAAACGACCTTTCTGCCCTGGTCTGGGTTCCGTCTTCTCACACGGTTCCTGGTACGGGGAGGGCTCTGAGGTGGGGGAGTCTGCACGTTTTCCTGCAAACCACTGCTTCGGAGTCACAGTGCTCCTCGGGGACAGAGGAGGCACAGGTCCCGCCTGCAGCCACAGGAGGCCCAGACGCCCCAGAGATGACTGTGCCCCAGGCAGGACCCCGCCGTGGACGCTGACCCCGGACCCACCCAGGGTTACCGAGCGGCAGCCCCAGAACGTGCGGCAACTCCTGATCCTCCACGGCAGCTTCGTGGGCCTCCGTGGCCTCTTGAGCTCCCGCAGCCAGCGCCCTGCTCTCCCCCCGACTGTCCCCCACCCCTTCTCCCCACTTCTTATTAAGGACCAGGAATCCCCATGGCCTCGACACCAGGACCAGCTGGAACCTGCCGGTGCTGGCGTCCTGCTGCCCTGAGCCGGCCAGACCAGCACGAGGAATGGCCACTGCCAGTCGGTGCCCTGGGGACACTCCCCACGCTCCTGGGGGGCCCCGGATCCTGCCCGGATTCCCGAGCTCCCAGGCACAGAGTCTGGCGGGCCCAGCCCCCGTCCCAGCTTCTGCTCTGGGGACGACAGCTCGTTTCCTGCTCCTGGCCCGGCCCGGACCAGGGTCAGCTTCCCAGGGCAGAGCTGCACGGAGGGTCTCCCACTGGAGCCCTGGCGCCCGCTCTGCCTGGCCTGGGCCACGTGCTTCTTCCTGGGCCCTCCGGTGGATGACTGTGTTCCCCGATTCATGGCCCAGCTGCACCTGTGACCCGAGACAAGTCAGTTATCACTACCGAGCCTCAGTTTCCCCGGCTGGGACAATGCTGCCCTAACAGGAATTGTGCGAGGACTAAATGGGTCATGAGACACATGTGGTGCCTTCCCGGCCTGCGGAAGAGTTGGTCTCATTCCCTCCCAGCTCACCTGGCTGAGTCTCCAGGGCCAGCGGCCAGCACACAGGCTCGCCCCTCCAGCTGGGCCCGCGCCAGCCTGTCCACAAGGGAGGCTGCGCTTGCCGGGAGAGATGCTCCTTTGACCTCTGACGGGCTCAGCCCGGCGCCCTCCGCCCTCCTGGCCTGTGCTCCCCGCACAGCTCTGCAGTCCTGGTCATGCCCGGCCATCCCAGCCGGGCGCAGACGCCTCCTCCCACCCTTCTCCTCCGTGCCGGACACTGCTCCCTGCAAGATGGTCCCAAATACCGAGGCCACCTTCCAGGCCCTGTCCCCTCCCTCACTGAGAGTGTCATGTCTGCGGACACCGCGTCTCATTTGCTCAGTGCCCCAGCCTGTCTCACAGCACATGACGTGGCCTGTGACAAACGGACGTGTGTGCGAAGAACGGATGAGCAAGCACGCATGGTGGGAGTCTCCGTCTCCAGCTGGGCGGTGGGAGATGACCGGAGCCCCTTGCATGTCCTCAAGGACACCAGAGACTGTGGGGACGACGTGGAGGGTGGCTCTGCAGGGGCCCTGGGCCTCCTCTTTCTGACCACACTGTGGAGGGATCAGCGTAGACCCTCGTGCCAAGCAGGTCCCAGCGCTGGCTCACAGGGCACGGGAGGAGAGTGCCACCCCTGCCCACGCTGGGTTCCTGCCCATGCTGGGTTCCTGCCCCTAGAGACCCTGAGGCCTCTGGACCAGGCCTGGGAGCTCCCCGCGGCATCTGACCTGCAGCCAGGTGACCCACCCAGATCCTCAGTGGCTGTGACAGCAGACTCTTGTCCCTCCTGCTGGGCCTGTGCTCCCTCCACGCCCCCGCTGCCTGCCAGGTCCCCCTCCTGCGCCTACACCCCCCCCACACCACCCCTACGTCTCCCTCCCCCAAGCCCCTCTCCGTGCACAGAGAAGCCCCCACCTGCCCCCACCCTCACCGCCCCAGAGAGAAGCAAGAACAGCCGCTGGGTCAGGACCCCGGCTCGGCTGTGAGGAGGCGCCAGGCCTGGCCGCAGGCAGATGGCGCTGGGGTGGGGCGGGTGGTGCGGCCCTGGCACCCCTGAGCTCGCCTCCACTCGCCCCGCAGGGCAGCTCCGGCTCCGATCAGCTCTGACGATGAATCCCAGACTTCCCGACTTGGCTTCCAGCCACATCCTGATGCCGGGAATACAGCGTGCTAATCAACGGCTCTCATTAATCAGGGCTCAAACTGGGCAGAACTGGAGACCCGGACCGGTGGGAGCTGAGTGTTTGTTGACAAAGGCGGCAACTGCCCCAACTGAGGGTCCACCCCGAGCTCAGGCCCTTGCGGGCGGAGACCTGGGGTTTGGCCAGAGGAATGGGCAACACAGAGCCCCCGGCCTGGGAGAAGCCCGACGCATCCCCGCAGGAAGGCTGGCAGGCGCAGGACACAGTAACCTTCCGTTGCTTCGCTGCCCAGAACCTCCCAGCAGGATAGCACAGCCCCCAGAACCAGACCCAGGCTCCCCTCTGCGCGTGGCGCACATGGCATGCCCGGCCAGCTGACCCGCCCATCTCTGGAATCTCCACCCACTCTGCCATGACAAGCACAGCTCCGCCCGCGGCCCGACTGGGCATCGCGCCATGTGCCCGTGGGGCCAGCTGTGACCCCTGCGTGTGCTGCCCACCCGGCCTGGGTCATGCAGACCATCCGCCCCAGCTGCTGCTCCTCATGCTGGGGGCTCTGAGCTCAGGCTGCCCCTCGGGCTGCCCAGCCGGGCACAGGTTTTGGAAATTCAACCTCGTCTCTTGGCATGTGGCTTCCACCAGGCCCTGAAGGCTCCAGGCTCAGAGCCGCCTCCCCCGGCTCCCACAGTCCCTGCGCCTGCCCTGTGCCTGCAAGGTGGCCTCAGCATCGGGAATGCCACCCCCGTCCTGCAGCTGGCCAGCCCCAGGCACCTTCCCAGGCAGGAGTATCACTGTGGCTCTGTGTCCCAGAGACCATCCCTCACGGTGCTGGCAGGTCTGAGCCGCGCAGCCGGGCCTCTGTGGGCAGAGCACCCCGCTGCGTTGGGAGCCCCGGTTCTGAGCACCCCAGCCCCCAGGCGTCTGGCAGAGAGGAGGATGGGTTCGTACCACACTGAGGTTGCCACCGGGACCAAATCGACTCGGGACTGGATACAAATCCATGCTCACGTGGTGTGTCCCTTTCCCCGACAAGCAGCGGGCAGCCTAAAACACAGGCTGCCTGAAACATCTGACACGTCTCTGGGTGCTACGTGTTTGCCCAGCAACACCAGAGGATCTGCATGGATACAACCACAGGCGTGTCTTACCTGTGGAGTCACAGAGCCACATGGAACGTGAGGGTGGACATCAGTGTGGTCCTGGCTCTGCCATTCTATTGGTTGGAAGACTTTGGGGAAAACCCAACCTCTTTGAGCCTCACTTTGCCCATCTGTGAAATGGGTTTGAAGACGTCCATTCTGCCTATTCCAGATTCGCTGCAAATGTGAAGACAGCGTAAGGGAAGCAGTACTGAACATCCCTCTGCAAGGAGCAGAAGACAGTGTCTCACCAAAGACCACGTAGCAAACAGTGGGTTCTAGAATGTCAGTTCTTCCCATTATCCCCATGGAAACCGTACGTGACTGGCGCAGGCAGGAGTAGAGTGGAGCCTTGGATCTGGCAGGGTTCGTGGGCGGGCGCAGGGCTGGAGGCATCGAGGAAGCTCCCAGACGCTCCTCAGAGGTGCTGCTCCTCCCTCGGTCGGTTGCTGAGCCAGAAACAAGTTTCTCTGGGCACAGAGAGCAGCTGGGAAGCATGTGGTACAGGAAGAAGACACCCCACGTCACACAAAGGGACAAGGCAGCACCCGGGCACACGCGGCCCGGGCAGAAGTCTCTGGAGCCCCCGTCCCAGCCCCAGTCCTCACAGCAAGTGTCCTGCCGGTGGCGAGGGTGAGACTGCCCGGGCGCTGCACCTGCGTCACTGTTCTGTCTTCCGGGAGGGGGTGGCGAGGTCGCTCCTCATTGCCCGTTTCCACTCTAGCGCCACGTGACTGGCTCACCGACCCCCCTCAAAAAGAAAAGCATCGCGGGCTGTCGGTCAGCTCAGGTGCACTGAGCTTGCGAGCTCCACTGCTCTAAGTGGGAGGAACAGGTGTCTTGCCTTTTTATCCCCAAATGGTGGTTTGAATTTCCCAACCCAACCGTTGGCTCAGGCATTTTCCACAGGTTGTTTGCTGCCTCCAGCCGAGCTCAGCCCGGGGCTCCGGAGAGAACTGTGGCCGCAGCCGGTGTTTCTGTCAACCTGGCCCTCCTGTGACTCAGTGACAACACAGTCTTTCCCTGCTCCCTGGCACAGACCTCTTACACACGTGGGTTTCCTGAGTGGGAGGAGCCCCTGTCCGCCACGCGCGAGTTTGTGCCAATGAGGTGACGTCAGGGGGCAGAGACCAGGCGCTCAGCCCCACCCGCACCAGCCTACGGGAGGAAGGACAAACGGTTGAGCCCCGTCACCAGTCCCCAGTGATGTAGTCACCACATCTGCGCGAGGAGCCCGTGTGCGAGGATCGGAGCCATGAGGCTTGGGGGCTGCTGGCGTGGTGGACACACGCGGGTGCCGTGAGGGGCACCCCGAGAGGGCGCGGCAGCCCTGCCCCTCCTCCCAGCCCCTCCCGCCTCGCCGTGCACCCCCGCCTGGCGGTTCCCTCGCACCCTCTGTAATGAACTGGTAACCACGGCTACCAGGCTTTCCTGAGCTCTGTGAGTGGCTCTAGCAAATTATCAAACCTGGGGACGCCACAGCAACCCCAGAATTCGCAGACGCCTGGTCAGAAGCGCTGGTGGTCCCGCACCTGAAGTGGGTGCTGCCCTCCGGGCCCGACCCTTAAACCTGGGGGCCAGCGGGGACTCCTAGTGTTAGGAGCCAGTCTCGGAATCAGCTGAACGGTGGGCACAGCTGGTGTCCGGGGACAACGGTTGGAAAACGTACCCCACACCTGGTCCAGAGCCCACCCCCACCCGCCAGCTGTGAGCGCCTGCCCAGCCCCCCGTCGCCCAGGGCAGACCCTCGCCGCCTGCTCCCGCGGCCGCGGCAGAGCCCCCAGCACACAACTGCCCTGCTGGCCTCGTCCCTGTCCTTTCCGCAGTTCTCGGTGCCTGTCACCTGGAAGACGAAGGCCAGCAGAAGACCCCTTGTCTCAGGCTGAGGGTGCACCTCACAGCTCTCCCCTGGGGGGAGCACAGGGAGCCTCTGCCACCCCCCCAGACCACGTGCTCTAGGCAGTCACGCGCTCCCTGGGAGGCTGGGCCGTGCCACAGAGAACCTTCCAGAAGAGTTCCAGCCACTCCGCGCTGAGGGTTTCCCGCGGCAAACGCCAGCCACGCAGCTTGTGTGCGTGCTGGGCAGATGGCCTAGGAGGGCAGGGTGACGTGTCCTCAGCCAGCTCGTGGCCTGGGAAAGGAGGATGTGTCCCCAGCCAGCGACCTTGACCCAGTGCCATTGACTCCGCAATCTTGACTCAGCACTCAGTGGGCGGAGAAAGAGTTACTGAAATCATCTATTCTTCTCAGAGCTTGTTTTTTTATCTTTTATTGTTCTCCAATGTCTTAACAATGAGAACAGAATACGCATCTCCAATGGAGAGAATCATTTTTTTCCACAGCCCTTACTGCTTCCATCTGGACTGAAATACCCTAAATTAAGCCTTGTATGACCTTGGGGTGCATTGTGACACCATGGCCTGGTGACAACCCTGGAGGGAACAGCTCCAGGCATCCCTCCCCAGGTCCTGGGCATCCCCAGAGGTCAGGGGTCAGGGTGGGTGCTCAGCTCGGGCCCTCCCCAGCCCCCTGTCTCAGCCCGTGGGTGTGTCCCCAACACGCCTGCCCTGGCCGCCCGCAGGGCTCCCCCAGCCTCCCGCACCCCTTCCTGGGGGTCACCTTCAGGCCAGCACGCACCAAACGTGGCCCTTGTCTTTTCAACTGAAGGTTTCCCTCTCGGCTGTAGCTCTTGGGGACAGAGACCACACTCTCTTTACACCAAGAGTAACGTTTAACTCGTTTTCCCTAAGTGAGTTTTACCACCAAGCATTCAACATGTACCTCACAACAACCTTCATTTTACAGATGAGGAACCTAAGGAAGGAGAGAAAGTGACTTCCCCAGGGGCACACAGTCAGGAAGTGACCCAGCCGGAGTTTGAGCCCAGGTAGAATCTTGCCCCGGGCAGCAGGTGACTTGGAGCACTGGGCCTCGGTGCCAGACGACCTTGCAGTCGTGACGTCCGCAACGCTGGTGGCCTTGGCACTCCGTCATCAGAGCTAGTGTCTGAGCAGAGAGCTGGCTCACACACGCTGGCCGTCTGCCTCAGACGGTGTTGTCATGCGCCATGCTCTCAAGTGGACTCGTGGCAGACTCACGGGACTCTCTGGGGGGGTGACTAATGGAGGTCCAGTCCCCAGAGCCAGGTCAGGGGTGGAGGAAGAGGAGCCCAGAGGGCTAACCCCAGACAGTGTATGAAATAGAAAGAGCCTGGGATTTGGAGCCAAACAAAGGCTAAACCAGAATTTAAAATCCGATCTGCAGGCCACAGTACGAACCCTGCCTGCATCTGTGCGTAACGAAGGCGCGGCCATGCTCAGGTCAACTCTGCAAGCTGTTCCGAGTCATCGCTGAGCAAGAGAGAACAGGCCTGGGAGGTGAGGGGCACCACGAATGAGCTCTTCTCACTTCTAAAATTACTCTTTCATTGGGTTTATTTTCACATGCAAGCAAATCATCACCTATGGATGAAGTCAAGCTGCATGGACCAGTCATGACACATGGACCAGTCATGACACAACACATGGAAGTCAAGATGCATGGGCCAGTCATGATGCATGGAAGTCAAGATGCATGGGCCAGTCATGACACATGGACCAGTCATGACACAACACATGAAAGTCATGATACATGGGCCAGTCATGATGCATGGAAGTCAAGATGCATGGGCCAGTCATGACACATGGACCAGTCATGACACAACACATGGAAGTCATGATACATGGGCCAGTCATGATGCATGGAAGTCAAGACACATGGACCAGTCAAGATGCATGGGCCAGTCATGACACATGGAAGTCACGACGCACAGACCAGCTGTGATGCGTGGACTTCATGACCTGGCCGTACCCGTCTCTTTAGGGCCACCTTCCTTGGTCCCAAGCCCGCAGTTGCCCCTGGACCCTAACATGTTATAGTCCCACAATACTGAGTGCTCGGAGTTCTTCCAGCTCACCGTGTTTCATGTCTCTTTACCTTTTCAATGGAAGGTTCCTCTACCAGGAATTCTCTCTCCTCCTTCTGATCCTGCTTACTTTCGAGGTTAAGCCTGAATTTCAAAGTCCTTCCCGGGTCCTCCCAGATCCGTTCCTTCAACCTCTCAAAGCACCTTGAACCTACTTCCACTTGGTACCTACGGGACTTAGGGACAGGGGACCTCTTCCTCGCGTGTTGACCTGCTACACGTACGAGATCCTTGCGTGTGGACACAGGCCCCGTACACCTGAGAACACCTGTGTTGAGAAGCGAATGCTACTTTGTTTCCTGGCAGCTTTCTCTGAGGGTGGACACAGAAGCCACTGGGCTCAGGGACTGTCCACACGTGCCTTGCTGTGCTGTCCAGGTTTCGTTCCAGCAAACGCCGCAGGGGAAGGAGACGTAAGGAAGACTGGGAGGTGGGTGGGCTTTGGAGACCAGAATTACGAGCTCGCAGAAGAGGCTTAAAGCTGTTTGAGGTGAGGCAGATGAATGGAAATTAGTTAATCTGAAAGAGTGATTTCCTGGTGGATATTTGAATGTGCCTGGGGCCACCTGGCCAGGTGCTCACAAAGGAGCTCACTGCCAACAGAGAAACCCAAAAAAGCACCTTGGAAATAGGACCCAGCTGTGACAGCACCAGCACCCGGGCAGGACAGCCACACCTGCCACTCCTGAGAGATAGGACCCGGCTGTGAGCACCAGCACCCGGGCAGGACAGCCACACCTGCCACTCCTGAGAGCTCTTCGGCTCTGCCTTCGGCTGGGGCACAAAGCGTGGGCAAGAGGCCACCCGACTTGAAGTCAGAGACCTGGGTGCAAGTGCCAGCTGGGCACCTGCTGACAGGGGACCCAGAGAAAGCCACTCAGCCTGTCTGAATCTCCGTCTCCCTCTGTCGCCCACCACACAAGCCGCCATGGGCTGCAGCCACCTGAGCCACGGTGCTTTGCAGATGGCTGCGGGCTCTGCCGGTGAACTGAGTCCCTGCCATCGTTCAGAGGAAGAATCACGCCAACATCAGCGACATTTGGTCTGGGAGCTGCCCTCCGTCCGTCAGCGGGTTCGTGTTCTCGCTCCAGTGAGCAGGGCCGGCACTGGCGCTCCCTGGCAGAGGCCCGGGTTCCGATCACAGCACAGCCCTGCAGGGGTCAAGCGCGCGGCTCGAGTGACAGCCTCGTCTGACACCAGGCCCGGTTACTTCTCTGCGCTGCACCCACCGCGATCTCATAATTAATATCCGAGCACAGTTCACTCACTGACACGCAATATGCTACGATTCCAGACGTTGCCACTTACGGCTCAATCTTTGCAGGATTCATTAGGCTTGGTTGTTCATAAAATCTGCTTAATTTCCAGCTATGCCCTGTCCTGTTGAAAAGAAATTATAATCTGTAACAATTACACAGTTCACTTGTTTAATGGAAAATAGATTTGTCATAATTCTCTTGCTAAAAATGGCTTCACCTCCAGAGAAAGCTTTGAACACCCCCAGCGGGGCATGGGGGGCTCTCACTGTCCCGGGGAGGGTCCAGCCCAGCGGCACTCGCCAAACCCAACTCCCCCTCCCCCGGGGGGTCCACCTCCAAGCCCCTTTCAGAGAGCGTTCACGTGGAAAGTCACCTACGACGAACATTAAACAGGTAAGTGAAGAAAGGACTCCAAGGCCAAATAAGTCTGGGAGAGATTAATTAAAATCATGTACATACATTTAGAGCAATGCTTATCAGAGACCTCACACGCAGTCTCAGTGCTCGGCCCTGTCTGGGCGGGAACACAGGATGCAGCATTTGCCAAGCCCCTCGCCCTCCTGGGGGCTCAGGGGTGGGACGGTGACCTGCCAGCGTCCCCTCGGGAGCAGGCCACCAGATGCTGCAGAAGGGAACTCGTAAGTCACCACGGGGCATCTGCCTCCACCCGATGGCTGGTTCTTTCCACAAAAGGAAGCATCTCGTTCGTTCATTCATCCTCGCACTTCCCGAGCGGCTTCCATGGGCCCCCGGGAGACCTGCTCGGGTCAGGTTCTCCAGACGCCGCCCCTGAAGGACAGGTGTGTGCGAGTGACTCACTGAGGAGGAGCTTCCAGAGGAAACGTGTCGAAATGGGACCGAGGACGCCACACACGGGGACACTGGGCCAGGCCCCTCGGGGGCGGCCCAGGTTCCTCCGAGGCAGGGAGATGGGCACCCATTCTGCTCCCGGGGTCTCTGGGGAGCCTGCCGGGTGGGTGTGAACCCTCCCGGGTGCTCAGCTCTGCGCCGGGCAGAGTCCAGCAGGCTTCCAGGCCGAGCACCGGCACTGGGGTGACCTTCCTCCAGGAGGCAGAGGGCACAGGAAGCCCCTCCCAGGCCTGAGGCCACATGTCTGCCCCGCCCCTGCCCCCAACTGCCACCAGCCTGCAGTGCCCTGGGCTCCTCCCCCGCCCGCCCTCTGTCCTCTCCCAGGACAGCGGGGCCCCCGGGGCTCGCCACCTGCCCAGGACGCCTCATCCCAATCCGTCCTGAACTCAGCCTCGGCACAAAGCCCGGCACACGGCAGGCACCAGCGTGGCGAGGGAATGGGCGGGTGCACGAGTGTTTCGTGTTGCGCCCTCTGCAAACACCTCCAATAACTCCCGCTGAGAGAGGAAACAGAGCCGGCCCTGGGACGGCTTCAGATTCCAGGTGCTCGCGCACGCGTGACCTCGAGCAAAAACCGCGGTTCAGCAGCCGTGTGCCGCGGACAGGGAGAGGTGGAGACAGAGCTGAGGCTTCCGCGGTGGGTTAGATTCGTCGTAATTACACAGTCCCCCCACCAGGGACCTCTGGGTGGGACAAGAAGGTGACTTGGCTCCACTAGCAGAGGGGCTGGGGGCGAGTGGGGACATCACGGACAAAGGGAGAAAGGACAGGCTCGGTAGGACGAGGAACAATGTCTGGAAAACAAAGAACCACGAAATGGGAAAGGTCGGATCTGCTCGGCAATGCATGGAGAGAGTCGTCTAACTGGGAAAAAGTCAAATTACAGTTTTACTTCATTTTATGCCAAAAATTAAATTCCAAAAAGTTAAATAGAAAAATACAGAAACAAAGGAAAACCCTAAAAATTCAAGTAGTTTGCACACGTTTCCTGAACAGCCTCTAAGGTAGAGAGAGAGGCGGGAGGCTGGCGCTGGGGTCAGGCGACTTCGGGTTCAATTCCAGGGTCCCCAACATGAGCTGATGTCAGGCGAGCTGCTGTGGAGCCTCTTTATGGCTTAGCCTTCTCGTGTGCAAGAAGAAGAGAAAAATACCGTGAAAACTAAATTAAATGTTGCACCCACAGCGTTGAGCCTGGCGCGTGAGAAGCACCCAGTTTATGTCAGCTGCTTTACTGTAATTTATGTATTTTATTATATAAAGCTTTTTCATAATAGTGAAGAAATGCTTTTTCTTTTCCTGACAATGCTCATACTTTCCAAACATTGCATCTCTCAGGATGTCCCCTGGGTCATAGGCAACCCAACTGCAGCTGTGCACCCAATGCCCCGCAGGGTCACAATAAACAGGTAAGAACCCACCCCCCTGGGGAAGGGTGCAGGGCCTGGGTGGTGTGAATGGCGGACGGGAGCCGGGTCAATGCTGGCTCCACACGAACACGGATGTCCCCGAGGACGCCTGGTCAGAGGACTTCTCATGCCGATGGATGGGGGGCTGTGGGTGGTCCCTGAGGCCGTGACCTGCAGGCCAAATGAAGCTAAATCCCCACGACAACCAGCCAGGTGGGGACTGTGATCTCCCTGCCACCGATGAGGATGCTGAGGTCGAGTGCGGTAACCCACGCAGAGTCAGGATCTGGCAGGCGGGGCCCAGGGCTGAGTCAGGGAGGCCGGCCTGGCTGTCCAGGGAGTTCCCTTCGGTTTGACACACTCGGCTCTCGTCCGCCGATGGAACTAACACTCCGGCCGGGCACGGAGCCAGCGGCGTGGCGGCTCACAGAGCCTGGACTCCGGTAGGGACAGTCGGCCAAGCAGACACCGCACCACGTTTGGTAAGTGACGAGCCGCGGTCAGGGAGAACTGAGTCTCAGGGAGGGGGCGGTGCAGGGAAGGCTTCCTCTCCAAGGGGATTTAAAAAAGAAAAAGCTAAGCTTCTTTTAAATAGAAAGATTGTATAGTGCACACAGCAGGCCCTGGAAACACATCAGTGCTGTACAGACGCAAGACGGCTTTATTTGCCCAAGAGGAGCAACTTGAGCGCTTGTGGCCCCCGGTGGTGCCTGACTCACCCTGTCTCTGAGCTCAGCTGCCGCAGGTGCAGAATAGGGGGACACGGGTCTCCAGGTGCACCCCGATTCGAAGCCCGAGCTGAAAATGAAATGAATCAAAGGCCCACACCAGGCATCTCAGTGCACGGTTCTCATTTCCCAGCTGTCAAGGGGCGAAAAGAAACACAGCACAACCGCTGTGGTTAGGAGCCGAGGGACGCAGCGGGTGTGGCTGGGAGCATGGCTGCCCCGTCCCACTGCCCTGCCCTGACACTTAAATTAGGAAGACAACTCATCACCACAGATGAAAGGCAATTGCCTGAGCCGCTGGGATTGAGACTATCACACCCGCATCTGAGCCGTCAGGCCCAGGTGGCTGTCACCTTGATCAACTGAAACTCCACCCCGCTGGGCACAAGCCACAGGAGGTGCCAAGCAGGTCCCCACTGAGGCCCCAGACGGTGACTTCAGCCCTAATCTGCTTTCCAGACGCCGTGTGCCAGAGTCGCGTGCGCAAGTCCCCGTCCTATCGGGTGAGTTATCAGCCTCCCGCACACCTGCGCCGGTGCCCAGGGTTCCGAGCAGCCGCGCTCGGCTGACCCGGCGCCCACGCAATCTCCCCCACAGGACTGACCTTATTTAGGTGATAGAATCTCATGACTAAATAGCCGGAGGATGTCCTATCTGAACATGACAGATAACACACTTCCTGTCAACGACACCATAAACCAGTTTTCCACCTCATTTTTTTTAGATCAGAAATAAATGAAAAAGTAGAAGATCCAGTAAGATATTCTGTAAGTGGTGCCGGGTGTGTGCTCCGTGGGAGGCAGGCGGCTCCCGGCGCCCTGAGCGTGCGGAGGAGCCGGATCCAGGCGCAAAGGGTGAGGCTCGGGCAGAGCCCACGGCGCGAGGCTGGAGAGAGGCCCAGGATGCTGAGCTGAGCAAGATGAGAAACAGCATCTGCAGCCGGAGAGTAAGGACAGACACGCTGTGGGCACTCAGGCGATGTGACGCTGACGGGGATTGAACAGCCTCGGTTGAGTTTCACTGTGAGTTTACTGAGGAGTGTGGCGGGCCATGCCGGGCGGTGAGGGGTGTGCCCGGCCACGCCAGGTGAGGAGTGTGGCGGGCCACGCCGGGTGGTGAGAAGCAGGTGTCTGAAGACGGTGTGCTCGGGAGTGGCCTGAGGCCGAAACCCTGCCCTCCTGGACACGCAGGGGACCTCTTGCTCTGCTCCCTCGAGAAACGAAAAGCTCCTCTCACCAGCAGCTCCTCTGGGGCTGTCACCAAGTCACCAGCCCTCGGACTAACGTCCCATCGGAGCGATGAATGGGCAAGTGGCCTCTGAACGCCAGGGACCAGAGCTTCACGTGTGACCCTGGACCTGGCACCACAGAGACGGCGCTGAGGTCCTCCGTGGTGCCCACAGGTGGGGACGGTTCTGCCTTGATGCAGGAATCCTGACAAGGACGGGGATGGATTAAAATAGCTGGGCACGTTGCCGTGGGAGAGCGTGGCGGTGAGGAGTGTTTCCCGAGCCTGCTGGCTCCGTCCTGAGCGTCCGTGTGTGGCTCCTGTGCGCACGGGGAAGGAAGCGGCGCCTTTCCGCCAGGAGCGCGGCTGGAGAGCGCGAGGGCCAGGAGGCTCTTCCTTTGTCGGAGGACGTCTTCTCGTCACCAGCTGTCTCTGCCGCCGCTCACAGCAGCCTCCTCCGCGCCCTGCCCTGGGCCCGCGAGGAGCTCTCTTGGCCTCTCCTCTCTCCTCCCGCTAGGACCAAACGGGGCACGTCCTCGTCCTCGCACTGCCGCGACTCCCCGCCTGCTGGAGACTCTGCTGCCACAGCCGCCGCAGGGGTTCCCCTCGCCTGAGCTACCCAGGCCACTCCGCTGCACCAGCCTCGCGCGGCTGCCCCCGCCCCGGACGCAGATGGCGCCAGTTCTTCCC
>JAQIFY010000727.1:0-14815 GCA_028533085.1 Varecia variegata
TCTCAACTCAAAGTTATAAGAAACTTGAACAAATAGATAAAAATGGTTCAAAGTATCAGAATAAATCTTCAGAAACCACACCTAAATGAGACATATAAGAAACTCATGAAAATAATTTTAAAAAACTGTCATAAAGAGGCTGAATGAGCTCAGAAAAACTATGTATAAACAAAGTGACAATTTCATCAAAGAAATGGAAAATATTTCAAAAGTACTGAACAAATGTTGAATCAGAACAATTCCATAACTGGACTGAGAAATTCAATTCAGGGTTTTAAAAACAGCTGAGAATCAGCAGGAGAGAGGAGCAGCAAACTCAGAGACAGCTCGTTGCAAGTTAAGAGCAAGAATAATAAAGTGCAAAAAAGGCTGGAGAAAGCTTAAGGGCTATCTGGGACACCACCAAACGCATAAGTTCCAGAATGAGAAGGGAGGTGAAGAAAGTGTATTTAAACAAATAATGCCCAAAATGTGACAAATCTTGGAAGGAGAATGAACATCCTGTTAAGACGTCCAGTGGCCACAAATAGGATAAACCTAAAGAGTCCACACCAAGACACGTTCTAATCACACTGGCAAAAGTGAAAGAGAAAATTTTCAAAACAAGATGAAAACAACTCCTCATGTACAAGGGAACCTTCACAGAACAGATAGCAGAATTCTTAGCAGAAATCGCCTAGGTCAAAAGGAGTGGCATGACATAGTCGCAGGAAAGAAAGAGAAAGAAAAGGGAAAAAAAGGGAAGAAAGAAAGAAAAGAAAGAGAGAGAGAGGGAGGGAAAGAAAAGAAAGAAGGAAGGAGGAAGGGAGGGAGGGAGAAGAAAAGAAAGAAAGAAAGACTGTCAACAAAAATGCTATGTTAGGCAAAACTTCTTTCATAAATGAAGGACAGATTTTCATAGGTAAACAAAAGCTGAAGTTGTCCATCGCCACAAGACATACTTCACAAGAAATACTAAAACGATTCCAGTTACTTGAAAGGAAAAGTTGCTAGTACGCAACACAAAAGCACATGGAAGGGTAAAACTCACTGGCAAAGGGAACTGCAGAGATGCATACACAGCATGGAGCTATACATACCATTCACTGAGAACTAAATTAATCACTATCGCCCACATATACACACACTCAACTATGCATGCTGTATAGGTCTTTAAATCCATTCATTCATTCTTTCCTTCATTCAGGTATTTATTGATGTTTTACCATACACCTGTCACCATGCTAGAAACTGGACGTGCAGTGACAAACAAGGAGAGCTGACAAGTGCTCTCGTGAGGAGCTCACATTCTGCTGCAGAAGACACACCATGAACTCACGTTCACACAAATGCAAATGCACTGCAGGGAAATGCACTGGAATGTAGATGACACAGGGTGCTGGAATCAGTAACCAGCAAGGCAGAAAAAGTGAGAAACTCAGGGAAGTGACAATTAAGCTAAAATTCAAAGAATAAGTAGAACTTCATTGCAGAGAGAGGAAAAGAGAAGTGCAGGGGGAGGAACAACGGGTGTAATAAGAGCAAGCACTATTTGGGCCCTGACTACTGGAAGACACCTGGAGAGGCAGCAGCCCAGAAAACAAGGCAGGGAAGAGGCCGGGGGTCAGCAGAGGCCGCATCCCATGGGGCTCTAGAGCCATGTCAAGGATTCATCTGTGCCTGCGGAGTCTTGGAAACCACTGGAAAGGTTTGAGTGTGAGTGTCTGGGACATGATCAGATTTGCACTTAATCGACATTACTGTGAACGCAGGTGGAGAGTGGATGTGGAGGTGGGAGCGTGTGACAACAAGCAGGGGAACAAACTAGGAAGTTGTAGCACGTGTCCCTGATAACAGAAAATAACCCAAACACTGTAAAATGATTTAAAGAGGTTGATTCTTAGCCAAGGATGAGGACCATGGCCCAGAGCCACACCTAAGAAGCTTGAGCAAGTGGTCTTATCATGGTTGGGTTATAGTTGGTTTTATACATTTCAGGGAAACAGGAATTTCATGGAAATCATGAATCAATACATGGAAGGTTTACACTGGTTTGGCCCAAAAAGCTGGGACATCTTGAAGTGGGGACATACATGTTCTAGGTGGGTTCAAAGATTCTTTGATTTGTAATTGGTTAGAAAAATGAAGCTTTGTCTAAAGGCTTGGAATGTCTTAAGATAAGGAAGGCTGCTGGTCAGAGATAAGCCACTGGACATAGACTCAGACTCATGAGATCTGTTGGGTAAATTGAGGACCTGCAGGTGTGGTTTAAGCTTTGTCTTGCATAGCTTTAAGACTGGTAATGAGTTACAAAGTTTATCTCCAAGAATGGAGGGGGCATGATGAGGCATGTCTGATCTCCCTTCTCATGGCCAGCAACTCAGCTTTAGGGCATCTCTGGGGTCCCCTTGGCCAAAGAGGGGGTCCATTCAATCAGCTGAGGGGACTTAAGATTTTATTTTATTTCACAATTCCCCTGTTCTGTCCAAGATCTGCCAGAGCCAGCATCATTGGCCAAACTCCCATTTTGTCCCATCATTGCCAGGGTGGCATGGCTACTTGCCCTGGGTCCATCCAGGCCCTTGGTGGGACCCCTGTGGCCAAGAGGACATAAGAGCCAAAAGGGCTTACAGCCAATTAAATGTTGTAGGCCACACGGGACTGGAGGTGGGCAGGCACTCATCAACCCTTTAAACCCTTCTAGACAACATAAGAGTAAAAACCAAAATGTCAAAGTCAAGGGTACGAAATTAATTTCTCTGTAAGTGTTGACCTACTCTATTCTTGGGCTTAGTTGCAGACTTGTAGCAATATGTTATATAAAGCATAAGCATTGTTGAACGTTTACGCTAAAGAATTTAGAGACTTTTGCTGTGTCACAATATTTTTGTCTCTTTAGTAATTTGTCCTAAGGTGGCTGATAATTTCTTTGCTGTATCTCTATTTGCATAAACCCCATAACCGAAAACAGTTATCCTCAGGAAGCTCTAAGTCTATGGGAAGCAGGAAATTCTTTATGGTTGGGATGGATGTTTCGACCACACGGCCCCAAAAGGCAAAGTCTCTCATTTAGTATTTGTTTAGGCTTCTGGGTGCCCATCTTTGATCTGGAGGGTCTGAACGAATTCCATTCCTCAAAATCGGCCCTTACAATCTCATACGCCCACCTCTTCCGCGACAGTCCCTGGGCCTAGAGGGAGGATGTTTGCAGTTTGAGTCGCAGGGCATTGGCAGTGAATAACAGGTTGGGCTCAGTGGGATTGAATAGTTTCAAATCCTACATATATCAGGTCAACTTTGCTGTCACTTAACGCTTCTCATGACTCTGAAACACAAATCAAGACAATCAGTAATGTTTAAAATAAAAAGTCATAAGATGTATTTTAGTTCTTTCCATGACATTTTCTTAAAGAAGCAGATCTTGGACTAAAGCTGATTATAAACTGTTGTTTGAGGCCGGGCGCGGTGGCTCACGCCTGTAATCCTAGCACTCTGGGAGGCCGAGGCGAGTGGATCGCTCAAGGTCAGGAGTTCGAGACCAGCCTGAGCAATGAGCGAGACCCCGTCTCTACTAAAAAATAGAAAGACATTAGCTGGCCAACTAAAATATATATAGAAAAAATTAGCCGGGTATGGTGGCACATGCCTGTAGTCCCAGCTACTCGGGAGGCTGAGGCAGGAGGATCGCTTAAGCCCAGGAGTTTGAGGTTGCTGTGAGCTAGGCTGACGCCACGGCACTCACTCTAGCCCGGGCAACAGAGTGAGACTCTGTCTCAAAAAAAAAAAAATAAAATAAAAAAATAAACTGTTGTTTGAGAAGAATCAAGCTAAATCATGATGGTCTGTGGATGGCAGAAGTCTTAGAGTAGTCATGGTTAAAGACACAAAGGAGATTCGGTTGTTTCTGTGGCACAAAACAATTTAGTACATAGAATTATTATTGGTCACATATATCAGGACGTATTAGAATTTTAGGAATCTCATACAGCTTTGGAACAGATTTTTATAATATATTTATACAAATACAACCCAAAGAAAGTTAAACATAATTTCATATTTGACAATGTTTCCAGTGTGTTTTAATACGCCAAGGAAGCACAGTAGGTTTCTCTAGGGCTTTTAGTGGTTCTATTATGAAAATCTAGTTTGAGATTAGAAGAACTGAGTTTAGAATTTCATTTTTGGAAAGTTTGTCAGATACTACAGGTTTAAAAGCATTTGTTCAAATAGAATCAAAAGTCACTATAAAATAATGGTGCTTCATTTAACCAACAGAAGACTTTAAAGGCAATACGGGAAGTTATATGGGTATAAACTTTAACCCTTAAAGTTTAGCTTTTCTAGTTAGTCAAACACCTAATAAAGACAACAGAGGGATTATTTTGATGAAGCATAAAATCTTTGCTTCTTTCAAGCCAGTTACCAAAAAGGTAAAGAAGAACCTCCTTCCCGTAGTGCAATTGCTTTTTTTGTTTGTTTTTTATGGGAACCCCATTTAGATAACTTGGAAGTTAAACCTGATGAAAAGAGCACTTCAATTCATCAGACACAGCAAGAGTGTGTCCAGAGTCATTAGCATACAGTACATCATGGAGGAACGTGAATAAGAAAAACTAGTACCTTGAATAGGGGAACCAATGACTCTTAGCAACAGCAGGAGAAATTTTCTGACTGTATTAAATAATTCAGACATATCAAAAAGGTCAAAAGTATAGTATTCAGTTATTAATATATTGGAGGAAAACACTGTTAAACATTTAGGATAAAACATTCTAACATTAGGGCATAACAATAGACTTAGAACCAGAAGGAAAAAAAAATTACAGGAGCTGAAGAAAAATCGAAGGTGAGAGTTACCGTGCCAATCTTTTTAAGGGGAAAAGAAGTTGAAATCAGTAAGACATAGAAGAAGTTGAGATTTTAAGATATGTCTGAGAAATTTTTAATTAAAATGGAAAATAGCTTATATAATTAAAATTAATGTCATGTAATTTCAGTAAGTGCAAACTAATATTTTAATACTACTTTGCTGTTTTAACCAATCTTTTCTTTTTTAATTATACCCAACTTGATCATATACAAAATTCCTTTATACATTCCCTTCCATGAACCTTAGTGCTACTTGCACAGACTGTCTACAACATACTTAAGCTTTCTGTTTTGTCCTAAATTTCTCTTTTCTTAAATAATCAGTTATTTTATTTTAGGACAAAGTTTACCACATGAGATCCTTTCTTATACAATACTATTCTCCTTTCTGTTTAACCTGTCTTACCAAAAATATATTTATATTCATAGCCTTTCTGTATCTCTTTCTCTTACTTCACTAGTTACTTTCCATCTGGCTTTTATTTTCTTTGTAAATCTATATTTTGAATCAACCTTTTAATAACCTCTGAATTAGACAAAATTCCATATATATAACTTTTAATAAGAACACATTTTATTCCATTTTTAGAACATGTCATATTCTGTGGTATACTTCATATATTCAATCACATTTAGTGACTAGAATTCTTATTTTTAGTAACTTCAAATTTTAGTGAAAACATAAAAAGCGGGAAATTATGAATTATCTGTCATATATCAGCATGTCATAGATGAGAACCAAAATAAGTTTCCTTATAACATATTTTTTCTCTTAATTGGAAATGACCCAAACATTTAAGGAGTGTTTTTCTTTAATATAACAAAACTTTAAGATTCTAAATTATATGAAAATTTCACTTGTATTTATCCCATTCATATTTACCTAATTTAACGAATTTATTTATTTATCTTAGCAGTTTACTGAGATCCCAGTTATCATTTCAAATTATTTTCTGTTAACCATTTTTATACCCTGTAAAGTGGTATAAAAACATATATATAACACAGACCAGGGATTAAAATACAGTTTTAATTACTGCTTCTAAACTCATAAATCCTACCAAGAAAACAAATATAAGTATTATAGTAAGACTTGCTATTTTGAACAATGTGACATCTTTTCTAGGATTTATAAATATGGTAGATATTTTAGCTGTTTAAAGTTGTTAACTAACTAGATCCTTCCCAAACTCTAACATCCCAAAACAAAATCTATTGACATCGTAGGGATCAAAGGTCCTTGGTCCCCCAAAGTTTAGCCAAACTGTAGGGAGCAAAGGCCACTGTCCCCATAAAGGTTCACCGAAAATTCACTGACATGAGGCAGATTGATTAATAGGAGGAAAAAGTATAAACGTATACATGGGAGCCTTCAGAATGAACACTCAAAAATACAGGGGAAATTGTCCTTTTTTATGCTTAGGGGCAACAAAGCATGGACAGCTGAGTAGAAGTATGATTGGACAGAAAGGGTAGAATCCCATGCTCACAGGGTGAGCGGTGGCACCCAGCACGGCCTTTCTGTCGAGATCCTGTCTGGCCTCTGCTGTGTGCTCCCTCCTTCTGAGTGTGGGGCAGGGCTGGTTCTGGAAAGGGAGTTTTACAGTAAAACAAAGTAGGTCAGATCAGTACTTGATGGCCAGTTTTTACATAGAATAATTTTAGGTTTTATGGCTGGATTTGGAGAAAAAGGGATTCTGGCCTTTATGACCCGCCTTGGGGAAGAGGGAGTCTGGTTTCTAGGGTGAGCCTCGGGGAAAATGGGACCAAGAGGCAGGAGGACAAGGGAAGGTCAGAGAATTTTTGCTTCTGAGGCCTTCACTTTAGGGTAGTTTTCTGAGCCCCCTCAATGGGATATCGCTCGACTGTAGACTGACAAAAACCTTCAGCAGCAATTTTTAGCACCTGAAACAATGATACAATGTTATATTTTTTTGTTTACATGAGGGTCAAGATTAAGCTATTTTAACAACAATCTAAACAGTCTCAAAACAGTTTCCAACTTGATAGTAAACTTGAGTATATATACTACTTCTGAAGAGTAAGACTGTTTTGAGACTCTCTTTGGATTTTAATAAGCATTCTGTTTGTCTTAAAATGAATTACTATACGAAAACTTAAACAGCTTGGGGATTTAATTTTCCCTAGGCAAAAATTTTGCTACGGCAACATAAGGTACACATAACCGGCTAGCTCGTAAAGAGTAGGACAAATCAAGAGTAGACAAGACCCACTTAACTGCAATTACAAAACTATTATTTTCTGTGATTGTTATCATGACATTAACATTTAACATCACTGCTAAATATAAACCAAGGCGTGAAGTTGTTCACATTTTCTTATTGCAGGAAGGAAGTTCTGAATGATAAGACCTTTCAGCATCGTCAAATCTCAAACACATAGAATGATTGGGGATGTAGGAATCACTGGAGTGCCCCATTGAGTCCAGTGGAACTGCGCCCTGGAGCCCCTCTGGGTCCACTGGGGACAAACCTCCGCACCCCCTGCAGAGAGGATGTGGGCGGTGACACTGTCATTCAGTGCATCAGAGGAGGAGAAATCAAGAAGAGTCATGTTCAGTCCTCAGTGCACAGGACCATCACCCACCACAAGCATCCCCAGGCTCAGCATCTCTCAGTAGGGCCTGCAGCCAACATCCGGGCTTCAAAGTCCAGTGACATCCACACTGTCACTTTCTCTTGGCCTGGCTCTAAGGAACATGGGGGAGAAGCAGGACACCTGCTGGTCCCGCCTCCACATGCAGAACACGCCCCCACCTGCCCAGCCCGGGCCTCGGGACTGTGTACGGCCCCGCCCCTTCCTGGAAAGGACACGTTCTCTTCCTATCCCGAGAACCGCTCCTCTGGCGCCCTCTCTGGTCGCGCCGAATAGTGCAGGAGACCTGTGGGGGGAGTTGGTGTCCTAGACATCCAAACGTGGCAGGGTCTCCTTTACTGTTGCCTTGATCTGTAGTTTTAATGAGCTAGAATCGTGCCACCGCACTCCAGCCTGGGGGACCACAGCAAAACCCAGTCTCATTCCCCTGCACCCCCGAAAAAACAAAAAGAACAAGAGCATTCACAATTATAGGGACACAACATTCAATCTTCCATATTAAGTGTACTGATAGCTGTAGATATTTACACAGGAGCTTTTTCAAATTGAGGATATTCCTTTCTAACTTACGAAATTTTGTTTTTGTTTGGATTTTACTCGTGAAAGGTTATTGAATTGGTCAAATCATTTTAGGAATGGATTGATATAATCATGTAGTTTTCCTCCTTAAGCTCTTAATATGGTAGATCACATCAGTTGATTTTGAAATATTCCACTGGGATTGCTTCCTTCCAATAACTTCAGTTGGCATGCTATAAAATAATCTTTATGTATTCTGAACAAAATTTGATAATATTTTAAATAATTTTCTGTTTATACTCCTGAAGGATATTTTTGGCATTTTTTTCGTGTACTGATTTTGTCTGCTGTGAGTATCATGGTGATACCAGCTTCATAAAATGAGTTGAGAAGTGTTCTTCCTCTTCAATTTCCTAAGTGAGATTTTGTAGAGTTAATAATTCTCCTTTAAACTACAGAATTCTCCAGTGAAAACATCTATACCTCAAAATTTCCTTTATGAGAGGTATTAGAATACAAATTCAATTTCTCTAATATTTAGAGAGCTGTTGAATTCAATATGCGATATTTCAAATAGGGTAACTGCTGCTAGTTTTTATTTTTAAGAATTGGTCCATTTTGTACATGTAGTTTAGTTGACGGGTGTAGAGTTGTCCATAGGTTTTTTTTTTTATCATTCTTTATGTTTGCAAGATCTGTATTAATATCGCCTATTTGATTCCTGACCTTGGTGATTTGTCCCTTCTCTTTTTCTTGTGAGATTTGTAATAAATTTGATACTTTTGCTGATCTTTTCAAAGAGGAAATTCTTTGTTTCATAGATTTTTCATATTCTTTTTCTGTTTTCCATTTTGTCTAGTAAATTTTAGGTATGTCATTTCTATTCATGTCTTAATTTTAAAAACATAATAAAAATGTGTGTTGTCTATGTGTCAGTGTATGAAACAAACACACATGTATTTTTAAGCATTTGATGTTATACAAAATCATAGATATATCACTTATACTTGATCACACAACCTACCTACCTTTCCAGGGGTAAATATGGTCAAGTAGAGTCATTTTCTCCTTGGTTACCCAATGATTAGCCACTATTTCAATAGGCAAAGTTCAGTGTAATGAATTAGTAGAAACTGTTAACCAAGAACATAGAAGTTTATTTACACTCGGAGACAAGTAGATCATACACATACATATGGAGATAAATGCAAGTTATACTAAGAGATAATTGTATAAATTGAAATACAGCGCTGTACCCTTGAACAACGGTTTCTCTGTTAATGCTGTTTTAATGTATTATGTGACTTAGTTCCTCTGACCCATCATGCAGAGCTCTTTCCAAGGGCTAAGCTATGGTCGGTTCTGCCACTGGGAAACTGTCTAAGGGTAGAGGCATTTATATTTGTTAACAATAAATAAGGAAAGAACTTTTTCATGACTTTAGCATACCAAACTTGTTAATAGATAAGCTGTTCCACCCAGCGCACAGGTGTTCATCTCATTGGTCATCTCATCAGTTAACCATGAGTCAGACGACTGGACCATTCTGGAGGACAACAGTGGAGTGCCCACTGAGCACGCATCAGGCAGACACAGACAGCAATGTTAAACACCTTATCTGATTCTTGAAAAGTGGGTCTGGATTAGGATATAGTGGTTGTTTCTACACCCAGAAGGTATCTCTCATAGGAAGAACAATGGCTTGGGAATTCAGAATCCTGGACTTGAATGAGACTTGTTAAGTTTTGAAATAGAAAGCAGAACATTCCACTGATAAGCTTCATGAGCATTTATGCTGTACACTTTACATGTGTGGAATTATTCAACAGTCATCACAGACATAGGACATCGCATATTTATTTACTATCCCCTTTGGGTCAAGAAAAACAGACACAGATGAAACTGTTCAAGCTCATGGGCTCCTAAGTAGAAGAGCCAAGGTGGAAACCCAAGCATGTAGCCCCATGAGGCTCTGAGCTACACACCTGCCCTCATCAGTCACCTGTGGCATTATTAGTCACTGTACAAAGGAGTTCCAACATCTGAATACGTGTCTGGAATTACCTGAATCTATAGAGTTCTTACACATTCTCAACAGCATAAGTTAGTGGCAGTGGTCACATACCCCGGGGCAGGCATTAGTGCATTAACAGAACAGAATTTGCCATAGTCATTACGTGAAAAGCTCATAGAAATCCCAAATGCTTTTGCACAGTTCACAGATTCTGAGAGTTGGGAGACACTTCTTGGGACAAATTCTTCCAGTACTGCAACACTGTTCAGCACCTGTCTGAAATCCAGATGTTCTCTAATATCTGTAAAGCATCATCCCTTAAAGGATGAAAAATAGACCTCCATCCTCCACTACACTGGAGCAATCCAAGCACCCTCTCTGTGTTCAACCACTACTGCTCTTCCTGCAATTTAGTTAACACTTACAGAGAACTACTGAAGTGCTCATCCTCTTTCTTATGATTTACCTCTACTCAGTCTTTTTTTTTTTTTTTTTTTTTTTTTGCGACAGAGTCTCACTCTGTTGCCCGGGCTAGAGTGCCGTGGCATCAGCCTAGCTCACAGACACCTCAAACTCTTGGGCTCAAGCAATCCCACTGCCTCAGCCTCCTGAGTAGCTGGGACTACAGGCATGTGCCACCAAGCCCGGCTAATTTTTTTTATATATATATATTTTTAGTTGTCCAGCTAATTTTCTTTCTATTTTTAGTAGAGACGGGGTCTCGCTCTTGCTCAGGCTGGTCTCGAACTCCTGAGCTCAAACGATCCACCTGCCTTGGCCTCCCAGAGTGCTAGGATTACAGGCGTGAGCCACCATGCCCAGCCTACTCAGTCATTTTTAACCTCATAATGCGATAGCAATAAGCAGGCCCTATTACAATTTTAATATGACAGTGCAGAGAACTGAGGACAGAGGGATCACATGACCTTCTCAGGTCCATGTGGCTCTAAGTGGGGTTGGGACCCGTCCCTCACTCTGCTCCAGCACGGCTGCTCCCGGTCCCCCTGCTCTGCCGCCTTTCTGTACCGACGCATCTGCAGGAAGGCGCGGCCCCCACAGCCCACCTGACAGGTGTGTTATGCGCTCCCTGAACTCCATGATCTCCCTGAAACCCAAATCTGATTCAGATGGCTCTGCTCAGAAGCCAGTGAACAAGGGGATCAAAACTTTATGCTTAGAATCAATTATCACTAATTTCTCTTAAGTCCTCTGTCAGCAAGATGCCTGCAGCTCTCTCTATGGTGAGTGCTTTAACCATGTTCTTTTCTGATAGAAACGCTTACAAAAAGAATTAGGATCCAGGTGAAGGCTGCGGAGGTATTGTGACAATTAAGGTCATTTAAGAATAATTGTGTCTCACTCAGTGTCCCACATGTAAGAGAAACCTACGAAGAGGTTAAGTCATATTTTTAATGTATCAAAACTTTCATTTACCTAGTCAATAAGTACTGCTGCCAACACAGAATTAAATATGCATTTTAAGAGTCAATATTTGTTCACATTCAATGGTAGACAGCGTTTCAAGCCAATGTCTAGATATTACCTGATTACTGAAAATTAGCATAACAAGATCTCCCTGGGCCAGGTATGGTGGCTCTTGCCTTAATCCTAGGACTTTGGGAGGGCAGGACATTCGCTTGAGCCCAGGAGTTTGAGGTTGCAGTGAGCTATGATGACGCCACTGCACTCTAGCACTCTAGCCCGGGTGACAGAGCAAGACCCTGTCTCAAAAGAAAAATTGCCCATAACATTGGTGCTAGGTCATTATTTTTAATTAATATACATTTTTATCTAGAAGAGTTTGGGATTGACATAAAAATGGAACATATTATACACAAAGTTATTTTATCATTCCATCCTCTCTCCCCCACACCTCATAATTCAAACTACTATTGACATCCTACATTACTGGGATACATTTGCTAAAATTAATGAACAAATATTGATACCTTATCACCTAAAGTTAAACATTTACATTAAGGTTCACTCTTTCTGTTGTACATTTCTGGAAGTTTTGAAATATTCAACGTCATGTTTACCATTACACTCTCATAAGTATACTTCCACTGCCCTAAAAATGCCCTATTCTTCACTTATAGATCTCTGTTCTTTCTCCAGACACCCTGGCAACTATTGATATTTTTACTGTCTCTATAGTTTTTGCTTTTCCAGAATGCCACAGAGTATGAATCATATATTTTGTTGATTTAAAGGCAGTGGATATTCGGAGAAAGGAGGTGTTGGGAGCACCAAATGTGCACACGGATACAGAGAGCAACCTTCTCTCCTATATGAAATCTGGCTCTGAGAACCCAATGCTGAGTATAAAGAGGCATCAAAAACCTCAAGTCCTTCATGTTCTAAAAGAGCTGCAAACAGCTGGGAGGCAGGTGCCCGCTCAGTGCTTAGGAAGTGACCCCCTGGCTCTGCTGCCCCTGCTGTCACCCCAAGTCTCCCCACCCAGACCCCCAAAAGCTGGCTTCTGTGTGTCAGCCTTGATTTTAAAGGGACTATGTCTAAGGCACCTCTCTTTAAAACAAACATTTTTTTCTAGGTGTTTCTTGTTTTGTTATTTGTTTGTTTGAATAAATATTATTTTTCAAGTAAGAATGTCTAGCTATTTCCTTAATTTCGAAATTGCTTTTATCGTAAATGAGGGTTAATATTTTGAAATAAGCTTCTTATGAAAGTTTAACATACATGCAGGAAGAGGAGCATAACAAATGTACCAGTCCGTGAACTTTCCCAAGACAAGCACATTCATGTAACCAGCACCAAGATCAAGAAACACAATGTTGCTGCATCCTACAAATGGCCTCATTCCCCCGCCAGTCAAACCCCATCCTCAAAGGAAGCCACTAGCCCAACTTCTAACCCCATAGAAGTTTTAACGCACTGGTAAATGTAAATAAAGAAATACGAAATGCTGCAATACACACACCACTCATGGAGGACTAAATGAATCACTAGCACCTACAGGGTTATTCAGGTAGCACATATATACATCCGACTGTTCATGCTGGATAGGCCTTTAAATCATGCAGCCTTTCTTTCCTTCATTCGGGGATTTGTCATGACCATGCCAGAAACTGGACTTGCAACAGCAAACAGGGGAGCTGGCGAGTGCTGTCGTGGAGCTTGCGTTCTACTGGAGAAGATGCACCATAAACAGACATGTCGGTTTGTCAGTCATGGCATGAGCCTTAGAACCGTGACATCATAACGGCCAGTGGTCCCGGCCACTGAGGAGTCCTCGGGCTTCACAGATGTGTCGACAAGACTGCTCTGTGAAGTGCTGCAGGCTTGAAGAGGTTTTGTAGCGACAATTGAAGGTAAAAGGATGTTCACATCAATCAAAAAGCACTGCAAGCTTTTGGGGGGTAATTCAAGCCCTCACAGCACAAGGCAGTCTTTTCATATGCTGGTTTTGGTCGTCAAAACAGACTAGTGGTCCCAACAAGTGTTCTACCTTGTTTCCGCTAAAACATACGAACTACTTGTCAACTTCAGCACTGGCTTCATGGAAAGCTGCTCAGATTCGGAAGATCTAGTGGTGTTGAGCTCCAGAGAGCAGGCTTTGCCCTCTCAGGGGAAACTCTTTCTTGGCTCTGTGGGAGACAGTTTTCTGTACATCTATGAAAATGTCTGCCTAATTCTGAGAGTTTCTATGTTCTATTCAAGCTACTTGGTTTCACCTAATATGACCACAGAGTCCTGTTGGAGCTTGGGTATAGCTCAACCAAATGATATCTAAGTACTTGTTTTTGATTAGAAACCTTTTGATGTTTCCAATATTATTTGGTGTTCTTTACCAAATTTTTTCCCAAAATTTAATGTTGATTTACATAAGGTCAGAGTCAATTTTCCACACTCATCAGTTATCACACTTTTCATGCTAATGTGAAACCAAATTGTCATTATTTCTTTGCAAATCTCCATGTCATTTTGTTTTATATATGTTGGGCTATAAATTGTCTTGTGTTTCCTTTTTTTTTTTTGTTACTGGACTTCAAATACTTGGTGAGTAAAAACTGTTAGATTTTATCTGAGTCTTCATTGCAGAGTGTAGCATAGTGGCTTAGGTAGAGTAAATATTAAGTGATTCAGTGGAAACACAAGTACACTTCTTAGAGAAGTGTATAGATTGGTTTAAAACATTAAGGAAATGTGATTTTTTTTTCAAAAATTCAATGTTAACTTTTCTCTAAGGATGTACCAGTCATTTTCATTCCATCTTCATTGGTATGGGCTCTTGATAAGCTTCCTTAACCCGTAATACTCCTACATAGGCCCCGTTAGCATTTCCGAAACACACCACAGGGAACCGAGGGCACAGGGGTTAAGTCACTTTCCCAAGTTCATGTGGCTTCTGAGTGAGATCCAACCCCAGGCCATCAGGCACCTGCCCCTTGCTCCCTGTCCCTGTGCTCTGCTGCCTTTGTGTATTGACTCCTCTCAATAACGTCCCCACACAATCAGCCCATCTGGTATGTTCACACCACCCTGCAGCGTCCCTTTTCCTAAGCCCAACTTCCATTCAGTTGGCTCCTCCAGGCAGCTGGTGACCAGAAGTGTGACCTGGGGAAAGATTGTTAACACTTTCCCAGGGTCTTCTGCCAACAACATGCCAATAGGTATCTCTATTTCAAATGTATTTTGCAGGATCACACCTCAAAGATACAAGAAGAAAAGATCAGAAAGGATTCAAATAGAGGAGACACCAGAACAGTGTCTGCATTCAAGGAATCCTACTGCCCTTCCCCAGAAGTGGACCAGCAGCATTGTCCAACCAGCTCTATAAGCAAAAAACCATTTTTT
>JAQIFY010000728.1:0-14814 GCA_028533085.1 Varecia variegata
TCTTGCACTATCCTCCTGGTCATTCACCTTGTGTGTGCAGGGCTCCCCAGACTGTGAGCCCTGGAAGGTAAGAGAGGCCACGCTTCTCTGTACCCTGCTTATGCTAGAACAAGAAAACTAGGCTGAATAGGCTTTATCTTATACATAAATGAATGTGCTTTAACTTTGGTGTGGGAGGTTTAAAAAAAGCATGCCTAGATACTCAGAACCCTAGAATGCTGAAATATTTCTCAAGGCAAACCAAATTTATTTGCAGTTCAAAGTTGCCCCCAGGAGAGTTGGAAAACAGGGGGGCAACTGCAATACCCACAAGGCAAAACCGTAGACTGCATCCCTTGGCCCCTGAAAACACTCACGTAGCCGGGCTTTAATGTAAACCATAGCAGATTCTGCCCCCACGGCATTCGTGAACAGAGGCATTCATTGAGAAAGGGAATCTCGGTTTATACAAGGGCGAACAGACACACAGCCCATTTGCTCTCCATTACTGCTCCTTCTGACTCCCTGCCTCCCACCAGCCCCAAACCGCCAGCATTTGATTTAAAGCAAGTCAGCTAAAACCACAGCAACCTTCTGCTGCTTTTGAGAACAGGCCAAATGTCTGTGCTGTTCTGAAAAAAAAAAAAAGTTTTCAACAAAGCAGATCTCTTTCCCTCCCTGCAGCCCGAGAAGCAACCGCCCGTGAGTCTCCCCTGGGCTGAGCTTGCCTCCAGAGAAGACGCATTTCCAGCTGGCACCTCACCTCTTTGGAATGTGGTGTCCCCCCCACGTGATGGCAATGCTGTATCTCCCCAGGGTGCTGGGGTAATACTCGAACGTGTAGACTCCATCCAGAAAGCCTTTCTGCTTCACCAGCTCCTCCAGACCCTCTGTGGGGACAAAGCAGACAATCTTTCCAGTGTGATCTTAGGCTCGGAATGAGAATCAAAAGGACAAGAACAGTAAGGCAACCACGTCTGCAAAACATAAGCCACCTAAGAAACCTAAGTGGGCCTCCTCGGAGTGTGGGACCCCCTACCCCAAAACCTGGGAGATTACTCCAAAGCTAAAAACAAGTCCATCTCTGCTTTATAGTATGAGGAAGTGAAGGATTTCCCAGGTAATTGGCTTTAAAAATTTCTCTTGGCCACGAGGAAGCCCTGAGGACCTAAACCTCCGGGGTCTGTGTACAGATAAATCCCATCACATCTCAGTATTTCCCAGCAATTGTAGCCACCCTTCTCAGCCCCCCACAAAAACTGGGGAGAGCGTGAACCTTTAGGAGTATTTAGCATGAGTTTCAGGTGAAGTGTTTGAGCATCTTTTTCAACTAAAGCTGGACAAGAAAAGCAAGAAAGCCCTCGGATGCTAACTGCGAGAGGACAGGTTTTAGGTGCTATCTTGCAAACGCCAGACCCAGCCATCAGGCAGGAACTTGTTTTATGTTGAGCCCTGAGGTTTGGCCAGGAAAGCCGTTGAGTCAAGCAAGTATCCAAGGTCAGGAAAAAAATGCCTTCCTGGCTCCTGTTGCAACAAGCAGGGAGGGAGGGCGGCCCCACAGCAGCTTGGCTCCAGGTCTGGACAGTCTAGAACCTTGGCTGCCCTCGGGGCACAGCCTGCCCCAAAGCGTGGTGCTCTGAGATCAAATATTAACTTTCTGGAGCTCAGAACACTCCTGCCCCAGCCTGTCGGGAACACAGAGGGTGAGAGCCACCCTGGCATAGGAAGCTCAAGACTCCACAAGGCATGGGAACATGACCACCAAGGGCTGCTACACCTGAGACTAGAAGTGCTGGGCTGCTTCTCTGTTCCAGGGGAAAACAGGAACAGGGAAGACACCCACCCCACATCTGCTGTCTCCTTCCCCGAAAGAGGGAGGGAGAATGGGTCGCAGGGTGTAACCTGCCCATCCACAAATGGCATTTATCTACAAAGAAAACTTACTTTTAGGGAATTTTATTCTCCTTCTATAAGCACTGATCATAGTAATTAAGTATTTGACATAATTTCATAGTCTATAAAATGTAACCTGTAATGGGAAAATCACTGGCTTTGGAGACTCTGCTTGAATTCCAGCTCAGAAGCCTACAAGCTGTGTAACTCTGGGTAAGAACCTTCCTCCCTGAGCCTAAGTTTCCTCCGATTAAAAAAAAAAAGGCCCACTTCCGGTTGTTGTTCCAATAGCAACATTTTCCCAATTCCCTTACAGCACTGTTTTTTTCTACTGCCAGACGTCCTAATGTAATGTAAAGCTGTCAAGCCACCTACTGCTCTTGCCCATATCCAGGGCAGACATTACTAGTCAACCCCTGCTCCCTTCCCCATGGAGCCCAGATAGCCTCAAATCCTTGACATAGCTCTCTGGGATAAATCGATGAGAACTGGCTGTGCGATGAAATCTGTATGCCATGGCTGCAAAATTAACCAAAACCACACCCGAAATAAGGAAAGAAAGGAACACTTACTAGGACCCTTCACGGTTACGTTGAGCTCCCCGCTCCCCGCAGCTTTGGTGTCAACCCTGAAGTCTGCGGTCTCCCGGATACGGACACCTTTGGGCTGCAGGCCTCGGCCACTGGCCCGGCAAGCGTTTGGGCTGCAGGCTGCAAGCACAGTTTCGACATCAATTCAACCTTTCATTCTTTAGTCAGTCATAAAAGCCAAGGTAACTTGGAGCCATGGGCCAAGAAAATATTTGCTTTGCACAAAGAATATGCAGTAGTGGCCCAAGACCAAGGGTCCCATTCGGGGAGCACACCAGGCTAGCAAATAAGGACACAACATAACTTTGTCCAGCCACACCACAGAAGGACTCGGGAGAAGTTACTTTGGCAAAGAAAACAGGAGAGCGCAGCGAATCCACACTGTGCTCCTGGTACTGGCGTTTATCCTTTTCTTTGTGAAGGGGAGTTAAGACCAAGTGCTGGACATTATTCAAACCTCACCGCCATCCTCAAGGGCCCACTAATTGGGAAGACTGAAAAATGTGGTGCTTGAAATTGCCTGTCTGGGTTCCAAACCCTAGGTCAGCCATTTCTAAAAGTCTAAACATTGTTGTCTTCTGCATGAACAACCAGGCAAAAACAAAACAGCTAAAAAAGAGACTATTCCAGAAGAGCTTTTGGAAGGGGGGTGGAAAAAAGAGAGACCAGTTCAGCCCCACCTCAGCCAAGGCAGACCAACATTGTAGTGCTGTCTGTTATGAGGCCCTTGGACTGTGAGTGGCTACGAAAGCAACACTTAGCAGTAAACACCACTCCTGGTTTGATTTTCGGGCCTAGTTCAAAAACTTAAAGTTGTGAGTCTGAAAATTAAGGACAAAGAAAGTTTCTGATATCTTTGTGTACCTTGAGAGGTCCACAAAACTACTGTTCCATAGTTGTTCCACGGTATCCAGGGGTTGAGAAAAGATACCTTTATGCCCTAGGAATTCTTTGCTCAGCATAGGCAACCTTTTCATTAAGGAAATGGGAGATTAGTGTGTGAAATGTCATGTTGCTCAAGTGGCTTTTCCTTTCCAAATCTGACACTGCATATTTGACAGCTCTCTATACACAACGGATCACAGACTCCAGAAGACAAGACTCTTTACTCCACAGAAGGAAGGTAATTCCTCCTCTGGCTCTCCCTCCCTGCAATGTCCTCAGCTGGCTATTTGGCAAACAACTGCTTCCAAAAGAGTCAACATGCACCCTTGGAGTTAGAAATGATTCTAGATGGTTTATGGATGAATATATGTTTATGGTTGTACTTTATGGCAAGTGACATTGGTTTTCCATTGTGAGATTGATATAAAGTTTCCTTTACTATAAAATCATTTAAGTCGGGGAGGGGATATTAGCAAATTAAAGAAAAAGTCAGCTGAGGGAGATTGCTCCTGCCTGTAATCCCAGCTACTCCAGAGGCCAGGAGTTTGAGGCTGCAGTGGGTTATGAGCCCACCACTGCACTCCAGGCTGGGAAACACAGTGGGACCCTGTCTCTAAAAAAAAAAAGAAAGAAACTGTCTATCAATTTATTAAATAGTATAAATGATGGATAGGTATGCCGGAAATGAAAAAAATAATCTACGAGTGAGGGAAGGTTGGAACACACTAGTAGAATTAGGAACGCTGTTTAAAAATCTTTCTTGCCTTATGTCAAAAAGTTTTGCTGATGAATACACTGAGATTTTTTGTTTGTTTTTTCTTTGTCAAGGGGAGAAAAGTTGGTCAAACCAGAAATAAGTCACAGCAGGATGACAGGACTTCCTCAGCAGGTTTTAATGTGTCTTAAAAACACTCATGGAAATTCTGAACATGTGCAATAGTCTCAACATCAAAAGGGTAACTGCTCGGTTCATATAAACACTAAATGAGGCTAAAGAGTTTGAAGGGAACTGCCAGCTTCTCCACCATCTAGCAAAGCCCTAGATGTGTTGAAATGCAATTAGAGCATGGGTTGGGGGTCTGGCTGGACAAGTTGTAGTAACACCTGCACAGGAATTTCCTGAAGTCACAAAGAACACAAGCACAGCTGACATTCGCAAGCAGTACAAAGAACTGGCAAAAAAAAAAAAAAGTCCCACCCAACCAGCCCTTACCAGGTAAGAGGCCTCTGGCCCAGTGGTCTCAACTAGGAAGCCAACAGCTTTGGGGTCCAGGCTGGCCCAGAGGCAGGATTCGGAAGAGGAAGGCAAGTCTGCAGACGCAGATTCGCAGGACAGAACGGGGAAAGGCAAGTATCGGTTAGAAAAAGAAGCACAGTTGGAAAAACAAAACAAAGAAAAAAGGCAATGAAGTGAGAAGGAGAGAGAGTCTATCATTAGAGGAAAATGCATGCTCCTGGCTGCAGAGGGAGTTCAGCAGAGTGGTTAAGGGCAGGGTCAACAGAGACCACAGTTGCAGCCCCACTGACACCTCATGGTACTGAAACCTTATGCTATCTAAGCTTTAGTGTCTCCACCTGCACAGTGGCGATGATAACAGCACCTGCAGCACATGGGCTAGTATGATGCTTCAATGTAGCTGTGCTAAGTGCCTGACAGCCAGTGGAGGCTGCAGGGCCCATGCTGCTGCTAACATCAATCGTGGTGCCAACTCCTCCAAGCGCCTCAGCCCCGCATCTCTCAGTGAGGATGACTCACGTGTATGTGTGTTTTGGGGAGGATTAAATATGTTAATACAAGCAAAGCATTTAGGTTTCTGCATGGCTTATAGAAGATATTAGTATTAATGTCTTGAGGACAAAGTAAGCCAGTTCCCGCTGAAGAGTGGCCCTGGCAGAAAGGGGATGGGTGTGAGCTCAGTGTTGGGGCCCAACTGTTTTCCTGGCCTCAGTGCCCAGCCGTGCACAGTCAGCCTCCGTGCCAGAAACAGATGTAGTCAGTCCATCCAGCACTCACCTTCCCCAACCTGCACAACGAAGGGGCTCTTGGGAATGGTGTCCCCAGCAAACGAGATCTTGACCACATGGGGGCCAGGCTGCATGGGTTTGTACACACAGCGATGCACTTGGTTTCCTTTGTCTTCCAAGAGCAACTCCACGGTGTTCTTCCCCTGGGGATCTTCGACCTCAACACCAATGTCACCCACGCCAGCTCCTAGGAGAGAATGAGCATTCCATGAGCCCAAGTCACCCTCGGCAAGCTCGCTGCTACTGAGCGCAAAATGCAAACAGAAGGAGACCGGGAGGCACTCAGGAAGGTCCACACTAATACATTAACTATTTTCTTGGGGTTTTGGTTAACTTTTCCATTTTTCACACTTTTTATGTTCTAAATTTTCTACATTGAAAACAGAGCCTACAATTCAAAAAGTATGTTTTATTCAGTCCTTTTTTTTAAATCCTCACAGGATCTTGCATAGAACTAGGTCTAGTAGATGATTCTTAAAACTTAGTTTCTTTGGAACATTTAGTCAAATCAGAAATATGTACAGAAACTGATTAATCAGTCAAAGTCAAGCCTGAAGTATTTTAGAGAGGAAAAGCTGGTTTTGGAACAACAAAAAAAAAAACTAAAAATACAACTGATACAAAAAGTTATTTTTGTCATTGTTTGTTCAATTTAAAAGATAAAAGGCCAGGCATCCCAAGCCTTCCCCTTTCTGAGGATTGTATTTCAGCCTTTGGAAGAAAGCCCAAAGGTCTGATCCACGGAGGAGCAGCACATTACCTGCTGTGTAGATGTCAAAGTAGGTGGGCTTATTGGCGATGTTCCCTGCAGCTTCCAACCCTGGGCCTTTTGCAGTGACTTTACTGGCGTCTCCCTGGGCCTTGTCAACATTCACTTCAAATGGACTCTTGGAGATGTGCTGTCCTGCAAAGAGGACTGTGACCTATAGGTGAAAGACAGGTGAGATATACATAATTGCTTATCTGCCCAGCAAGACCACATCAAGCTACATAAGCCTGAACACACACACAAAGGTAGCTGGAACCATGCAGGAGCCCTGGAACCAAGGCAAGTGGCCTGAATGGGACCCCTGCCTGGCCCCTTCAGCCATCCAGATGGGTCTGGGACATCACGCCCTTAGCAACATAAAAATGCTTATATCAGATATGCTTAGCCTCTCTAGAAGGAAATGAACAAACACTTATATTTGAATTTCTAGACACTGTGTCCTTTCAGGGGACTGCGGAAGGGGTCACTATCCCCCCAGAATAAAATGTCCAGTACCAGGATTTCAAACCCAAAGTAAAAGTGTTTTTCAAAGGACCAAGATCATTCTTAGACACATGGATTTGAAACAAAGTACAGTGATTTCTATCCAAAACTTGAGTCGCAGTTGTCATCTTGAAATTTTTTAGGAGAAATTGGGTTGGGTTTCATGTGAACCCATACTTGACTGGAATGAATTAATTACATCATAAACGCTCCCTTCAAAAGCATTTATTCCTAATTCTTTTTTCCAAATTTATAATGTTCTAAGAGCATAAGAGAAATCTAAGGCCATTGTTCCAGGTGAATTCACTAAAGCCCAAGGTAGTGAGTATGGTCTGTGTCTCAAAGTTTGGGCCTGGTACATGGGGACAGGCTGTTATGTGCTGTTGAGGGTTTTCTTCCAATGGAGGGCACACTCTTGGGTCACCCCATTTGCCTGCAGTACAGGCTTTCCTTGCCCCTGTCCTACAGGCCACCAGAACACCTCAAACAGAACTCAAAATGTTGCCAAGACATGGCCTGGGGCTCCACCCCCATCATTTCTCCAGGTGCTGAGAGGGCTGTTTCCCTCCACTACAGTCAGCTGGACTGCTCCATGCTCGGGCTTCAGTGCTGACAGGCCCTCCAGAGCACCTCCAAGGGGATACCTAAGGAAGCACCAAGGACAGAGTCCATAATTTAGCCACTACAGCGTATACACTCCAGGCATGTAGCTGCAACCATTAGTTACCTAGTTGGAGTTAGAAAAGTCTTATGACATTGCAAAGAACTCATCCGTGGAAATGAACCAACACAGATGTATTAGCTAACTCAAGTGTGATTCACAGGACTCCAAATTTTCTACAATGAGCATAGATACTTTTATAATCAGAAAGGAAAATCAGAAGATAACTTAAGAAAAACTCTTCTTCCTAAGATCTTTCTTCTACATATATCGAAACAAGCCCAAAGAATAGTTCAAGCCACGGCCATGATGCTTCTTACTTTGTGCAACCCAGTGACCTTGGGCAGATACTCCACAGAGTATGTCTTGTTCTTGTCACTGTCAGGGGTCACTTGTGCCTAGGAGGGAAGATGGGTGACAGTTAGAGAAGGTTCTGGGAATGAGTAAGGAGTGTGCTATGCCAGCCAAGGCCCCACACTGAGCTGCCGGATCAGGAACCCTGAAGGTGCTGGCTATTCATTTCCTATCCCGCCACCCCTACAGAGCACCCCAGGAGAGAAGTACCATGAAGTCACAGAAACACAACTACGCAGCACAAAGGTATAACAGAGTCAGGACTCTCCACTGTCTTGGGGCTGTCACTCTCTAGATCAGAGAGAATATGGAAGCAAGTAACAGAAACCTTTATTGGCACAGTAGTTACTGAGAGCTTATGAAATGCCAGGCCTGGTGTTAGGGACCAAAAATTAAACAATGCAGAAGTCAGGCACAATCCCTGCCCCAGTGGGGGAAACAGACAATATGTTAGTAAACTTAGAATTTCAGATTATGCTAAGTGATAGGAACAAAATATGGTCCTAAGACAATAAGTGGACAGAGAGAACAGCACGTACAAAGGCCCTAAGGGAGGAACCAAAGAATGGTACGTGTGGGAAGAGAGTAGGGCAGGAATTGTCTTGTTATTCTGGCTGCCAGTACCTAGAACCTCAACTAACAAGGCCTTTGCTACATCCAAAGTATCCTTTATTCTGTTAAACACTGTGTTCTTTAGAATCGATTTATATTTCAAGGCACAGCTTCTAGGTGGGTTACTGTAACTGCTGTAAGCCTCGGTATATATCGCTTGGGTAAAAAAGTTTTGGTTGTGAGCTGTAATGGGGAAAATGGAGGCACAGTCCCTGGCCCCGTTACAGCTCCCAAAGCCCCCAGAGCCCATGGGATGCTGGACAGCAGAGGCAGCGTCCTCCGGCATACCTCTTCTTTGTTCCCTTCAGGGTCCTCGACAAACACCATCACGTCTCCTTGCCCGGCGCTGATGGTGTCCACAGTGAACTTGGCTGGCTGCTTCACCATGTTTCCAGTGGGCTCGATTCCTGTCATGGGTTTATAGGGGCAGACAACGTTATAAGCTGGGCAAGGCCACCAGTCATCACCTGCTGACTCTTTCAGGGAACAGAGAGATGGGTCCCAGCCCTGCAGATCCCACATAGGAGACAGGGACAAACTGCCATGACAAGGACAATCAGACAGGTTGAAAGCCTTAACTTTGTCTATGTTATTTAAGTAACATCCAATTCTGAAATATTCAGAGCTTGTCGGTCTACAATTGTGAAAATACTGTGGTCAGTAACCAGCAGAGGGGCTTGCCTTGAGGGAAACAACATGGGGGAAGAGGAATGCTTTATTTTTCATTGAACAACATTTTGTGTTGCTTTAAATGTTTAAAAATTACACTCATTATATTTTTTTAAAATGAAACTTATTTTAAGATGTTTGAGCAGATTCATTTGAGGAAGATTCATATGGAGGTGTAAGAAATGCCCTTTACCCAGTTTTCCCAATGGTAACATTGTACAAAACTAAGACACAGTATCACAACCAGGGTGTTGACATTGACACAGTTAATATACAGAACATTTCCATAATCTCAGGGAGCCCTCACGTTGGCTTTTATAGCCTCACCTACTTCCCTCTCAGCCACCCTTAATTTTATAATTTCAATAATGTTATATCAATGAATCATGCATTATGGAACCTTTTGGGATTGGTCTTTTTCACTACACATAATTCTCTGTAGAACAACCCATCCAGGTTGTTGCTCATATCAATGGTTTGTTCCTTTTTATTGCTGAGTAATATCCCATGGTGTGGCCGTATCACGGTTTGTTTAGCCATTCACCCACTGAAGGACACCTGGGTTGTTTCTACCCATCTATTACTGATAAAACTGCTCTAAACATTCTTATATATAGGTTTGTGTGTGAATGTAAGTATGAAATTATATATAGGACTCTGCCCCTGGTTCCTGACACAGAGTTCCTAAACCCCTTGTATTTTCCTAGATGAAAGGAGCTGCTGTTCTAATGAGGTGACTCCTAGTGGGCTCCTAGATAGCTTTATTATGGGGCTGGTCACCAGAAAGACCGAGTCTCAATTAGAAGCTTAGAACTTTCGGTCCACTCCCCATCCTCCGGGGAGGGGAGAGGAGCTAGAGATTGAGTTTAATCAATCATGCCTATGTGATTCAGTCTCCATAAAAATCCCTAACGTATGGGGTTCAGGGAGCTTCTGGGTTTGAGAACATATCCATGTGTCAAGGGGGTGGCCTGCCTCAACTTTGTAGGGACAGAAACTCCAGTGCCCAGAACCTTTCTGAACTTGGCCCGGCACACCTCTTCAGAATATCCTTAACTGGTGAAGGTAAGTGTTTCCCTGGGTTGTGTGAGCCATCCTAGCAAATGATCTGCCATGAGTGGGGGCAATGGGAAGCTCTGATTTGTAGCCAACTTGCACAGAAGCTGTGGACTGTCTGAGGACCCACCACTTGTGACTGGCACCTGAAGTGGGGGGAAGTTTTGTGAAACTGAGTCCTTAAACTGTAGGGTCTACACTAACTCCAGGTAGACACCATCAGAATTCAATGGAACTATAGGATATCCACTTGGTATCCTAGACAATTGGAGAATTGGTCAGTGTGAGGAAAAAAAATCATAGATTTTGGTGACCAGAAGTGAAGTAGTTTAGAGTAGTAGAGTAGAGCAGAAAAGATGTTTTTCCTTTAGTTGTGAGTGAGAATACTAAAGGAAAAATTGTGGTCTTCCTGTACAATAAGTTTTTGTTCCCCTGGAGTTCAATTGCTGGGTCACATGGCTGTTGCATGCATTGTTTGTTTGTTTGTTCTAAAGAAACTACCAAACTGTGTTCCAGAGTAGCTGTACCATTTTACATTCCCACCAGCAATGTATCAGTCACCAAGATCCACCTTCTCTGCATCCTTCCCAGCATTTGGGGAGGATCCCTCCTTTTTATTTTAGCAATCTTGATAATGTGTATTGATTTTAATTTGCATTTCTCTCATGGCTAATGACACTGAACAACTTTTCATATGCTTCTTTGCCATTTGTGCATCTTCTTCAGTGAAACTGTTCATGTCTCTTGCCCATGATTTGCCCATTTTTCTAACTGAGTTGTTTGGTTGTATGGTTAATTGTTTGTTTTTTAAATGTTGAACTTTGAGAGTTTCTTACATGTTCTAGATATTAGTGCTTTGTGGGATATGTGGTTTGCAAATATTTTCCCCTAGTCTTTCAGCTTGTCTGTTCATCCTTTTAACTGTAAACTCTTTTAAATTGTTTTTTTAAAGTAAAATTCAGCCCCCCAGACCCTGCCTCAGCAACATTTTAAGTTCTATTTGAGACTCTGTCCAGCCTGTAGGGTGGGGGCTAAGAGAGCCTGTCTTACAGGAGAGTGGGATGACCCAGGAGTGTGCCCTTCATTGGAAAAAAGCCCTCAACAGCATACAAGGGCCAATCACACTCACTCACTGACTCACCAGGAAAGGGCTGGGCTGCCCCTTCCTGGTCTTTTGGCCAGAGAGACCAGGCTTTTGTTGGCACTTTTTGTGTTTGTGCCCGCAGGTTGTCACCTTCTTCAGCTCCAAGCCTGAGATGCATGAGGCAAAAGTAAATTCAAGGAACTCACTACTGTGTCATTCACTGGGTACCAGGGCCCCTAGCTGGTCCACCTTGTTCTCTTTCAGAGTCTCCTTATGTCTGTCTTATACCTCATACTCAGGGATTTTAGTTGGACTTAGCAGGAAGAATTAGGAAAAGTACTTCTATTCCATATTGCCAGAAGTTGTTCAAATTTATTTATTTATATTTATATTTATTTATGAATGAATGAATGCGATGGGGGTCTCACTCTGTCGCTCAGGCTAGAGTGCAGTGCCATAATCACAGCCCTAAACTCCCGGGCTCAAGCCCACTCCTCCTGCCTCAGCCTCCTGAGCAGCTGGGACTACAAGTGCGTGCCACCACATCTGGCTAATTTTTTTCATTTGCTCAAAGATGAGGTCTCACGATGTTACCCAGGCTGGTCTCAAACTCCTGGCCTTAAGGGATCCTCCAGCTGCAGCCTCCCGAGTAGCTGAGATTACAGGTATGAACCACCATGCCCAGCTTACTACTTCTTGAAAAAGCTTTTTATTACAGAGAATTCCAAACCAACACAGATGTGGAAAGAACTGTACAATGAATCCCATGTACCTGTCACCCAGCCTCAATGACTATCAACTGACCGCTGGTCTTGTCTCACCTTCACTCCCACCTTTTCCCTCCTCCTGTATTATTCTGACCAAATCCTAGACCTCATATTTCTCATCCATAAACATTCACTATGTATCTTTAAAAGATATTTTTAGAATACCCACAATAAGAATATCACATCAAAAATTTAAAAATGATTCCTTAATAGCATCAAATATCTGGTCTTCAAATTTCCAATTATCTTACAAATTTCATGAAGTTTTTTTTTGTTTTTTTGTTTTTTTTAGAGAAAGGGTCTTGTTCTGTCACCCAAGCTGGAGTGCAGTGGTGTGATCATAGCTCACTGCACCCTTCCAACTCCTGGGCTCAAGCAATCCTTCTGCCTTGGCCTTCCAAGTAGCTGGAACCACAGGCATACACCACCATGCCTGGGTAATTTTTCCTATTTTTTGTAGAGTTAGGGTCTCACTATGTTGCCCAGGCTGGCTTCGAACTCTTGGCTTCAAGCTATACTCCTGCCTCAGCCTCCCAAAGTGCTGGGATTATAAGTGTTTCATGAATTTTTTAACAGTCAGTTTGAATAGGATCTAAGTTAGGGTCACATATTACAAATGGTTGCTAAGTCTCTTAAGTCTCATTTAATCTCCACATGTCTCCCCAACTCTTCTTTTTCCTTGTCATCAATCTGTTAAAGACACTGGGTCAAGGCCGGGCGCAGTGGCTCACGCCCGTAATCCTAGCACTCTGGGAGGCCAAGACGGGCAGATTGTTTGAGCTCAGGAGTTCAAGACCAGCCTGAGCAAGAGCAAGACCCCATCTCTACTAAAAATAGAAATAAATTATACGGACAGCTAAAAATATATACAGAAAAATTAGCCGGGCATGGTGGCACATGCCTGTAGTCCCAGCTACTCGGGAGGCTGAGGCAGAAGGATTGCTTGAGCCCCGGAGTTTGAGGTTGCTGTGAGCTAGGCTGATGCCATGGCACTCTAGCCCAGGCAACAGAGTGAGACTTTGTCTCAAAAAAAAAAAAAAAGACACTGGGTCAAAATGGTGGTAGATTGTTATACCAAAAGATAACCTTCCCACACTGCTAGGTAAGAAATTCAAAGTGGAGGCCAGGTGCAATGGTTCACCCCAGCACTGTGGGAGGATCGCCTGAGGGTACAAGACCAGCCTGGGCAACACAGCAAGACCCTGCCTCTAAAAAAAAAAATTAAGAAGAATACACAAAAGATTTTACAACCAAAGAAGGAGGAGAAGTGGGGGGGAGGAGGAGAAGGAAAAGAAGAAAGAAAAATTCAAAGTGAGGAAATACAGTTTTAACCCATTTCAGCATAGAAAAAAGGCTGGAAAGAAATACCTTAGACTTTGAAGGAAGGAATGAGCTTGACAGTGGGGAAGGGAGCTTTTAATTTTTATTTTCCACATTTTTCTTTTGCTTAAAATTTACATAATAATCATGTCATTTAACAAATATAGGAGTCCACTTGCTCAAGGCTTCTTGCACGTGGCTCTGGGTAGATGTTTTAAAAAATAAAAAAATAAACCAAAAAAAACCCCAAATAGATTTAAACATGCACCTAAAATACTGATAAACACCCACTCCATCTGAGTAAGCCTGAGAAACGTAATCTGCAGCTTGTCAAAGGCCTGGCGTGGGCTCATCTCCTGTGGCTAACCACGGTTGGTTAGGAGGTTGAACCACATCCTCACACTCCAAACTCCCACGCAGAGACAACTGGTCCCTTTGATTACTCAGATCGAAGGGTGCTTAAGGCTTGCTATGCAATAAATGCTTCATACAGAACACAGGTTTTGGAAAAGGTTTCTGATTAGCTCATGGATGGACGCTTTTAACATACCTAACCCTGTAAGGTGCCCACCACAAAGATGTATTTGTGGCTGCAGGTCCACCTCACCCCGGCCCTCTCTCCTCTCAACCCACTAGAACTAAGCAAGTGAGGGCTCTGTGAATGGATCTACAAGTGCTAACTGGCTGACAACTGGAATCCATTCAACATCCACAAGACAAAATAAAACAAACCTCTCAACTCTTTTAGAAACTAGAAGATGAAATGTCCTCTCTTCCTGGGCTCAGGTGACAGAAATGAAGCAACGTGGCCACATAGGAGAGAGAGTAAAACTGGCCCTGGCTTTCAGCTCACCACAGGACAAAAAGAGTATCTCACAGTCCCATCCATGTGGCCTCACATTGTGGCCCTGTCACTTAAAATGAACATTTTATTTTCCTACTTAAAAAGGAAAAAAAAATAAATTAAACAGGAATTACCATATGATCCAGCAATTCCACTTGTAGGTATATAACCATAAGACTTGAAGCAGGGACCTAGATACTTATACACCCATGTTCATGCAGCAATTATTCACAAAACTAAAAGGTGGAAGCAACCCAAATGTCTAGCAACAGATGAATGCATAAACAAAATGTGTTATATATGATAGAATATTATTCAGTCACAAAAAGGAATAAAATTCTGACACATGCTACAACATGGACGATATATATGCTAAGTGTAGTAAGCAAGACAAGAAAAAATAGACATTGGCTGGGTAAGGTGGCTCACGCCTGTAATCCTAGCATTCTGGGAGGCCAACGCAGGAAGATCGTTTGAAGTCAGGAGTTTAAGACCAGCCTGAGCAAGAGCGAGACCCTGTTTCTACTAAAAATAGAAAAATTAGCCGGGCGTAGTGGTACACGCCTGTAGTCCCAGCTACTCAGGAGGCTGAGAGGCAGGAGGATTGCTTGAGCCCAGAAGTTGGAGCTATGATGATACCACTGCACTGTAGCCAGGGCGACAGAGCAAGACTCTGCCTTCCAAAAAAAAAAAAAGATAGACATTGTATGATCTCATTTCTATAAGGCCCTAGAATAGGCAATTTCTCAGAGACGGAAAGTAGCAGAGAGGTTACCAGGAGCTGAGGGGAGGAGAGAATGGAGAGTTATCGTTTAATGAGTAT
>JAQIFY010000729.1:0-14814 GCA_028533085.1 Varecia variegata
AAAGCTACTCTAGGGCATTATGAATTTTCTTTGTTATTTAATCAAGGATTTGATGTCTAATGTTGAACAAAGAAGAAAATACATATACATTATATGTGTGTGTATATACACACATACATATAAACATATTATAGATTTGAAACAGAGTAGTATTTGATTTACTAGTCAGTAAAGAAGTAAATATTTTATGATTATAAATATAATATTTAGCACAGACTTGTCATTGCCAAACATCACTCTAATTTTGTCTTATGTACACAGAAGAATAATAAAGTGTTTTCTCTCAGTTTCACATTGCAAAGAATGAATGTGTTAAATGTTTCTTTAATGTCAGAAAAAAAAATTTGGGGGGCACATTGGCGTTGAAAGGCCTTTTGAAGCTGAATTTTTAAATTCTCCCCTTTTGTGTTCTTTTCTTATATGGCTGGGAGATGAGAAGAAATTTTGTTAGGCTCCAAAATGTATATTCTTGAGTTTCTTCCTGAGGGAAACAGTTTCGGGGAAAGGATGAATGAGTTCAATGTTTAGTGTTCTCCCAGTCCTACCATCCAACAAGTCGCTTTGGGGTCATACCGCGATCAGCTCTGTCCACCTCTGCTCAAAATCACCTCTCTTATAAAATGCCCTCCTAGCTCTTTCAGGGCTCTCTTGATTATTCCTATCCAAAAAAGCTCTCTGACCACCAACATTTCCTGTCTACATAACCCCATAGTGGCTTTTTGGAAGTGTTTACTTCTCTGTAGTTGTCACAGTACACCAGACTCATACTGTAAAACAGTGGTGATATTTCCTAGGTCTCTCAAGAGATTTTCAGTTAATTTACCCACTAATAGAAAATATATATGTGGTCTCTGTGTGCAACCCAGGAGGAAAACTAGGAGCATTATGAAAGAGAAGAGTGAAACAGTGGGGAAGGGAAAATGAGTTTTCCATGAATAGATGAGTTCAAGAGATTTTAGAAGTTCATTTTAATTGGTAGCCCCTAGCATCCACTCAAAAAATCAGAAATAATATTACTTATAATCACATCATGTTTGGGATGCAGCTTATGTTAGCTAAATAGAAATCTATTTTAAACTTGCAAAAATCTTTTTTCCCTCCCCTGGGGCAAAGTTTCGCTCACAGAAAGCATGGCTGTTCAGCTATCAACGACATTTGTTTTGAGTCTTAACTGTCCTGCAGCAACAGTTAAGTAAAACCCATAAGGGAGGAGCCTTTTTCTAATAACCTCTGATACGGTTAGCTTCTCCAATGTCCTAAACCAAACTGTTTCTGTGTCAATTTCATTGTGATCACACTCATTTCTTTTTCTTCCTTCTTCTCCCCTCCTTTCCAACTTACCTTCCCTCTTCCCTCCTTTCCTTTTTATTTTTTGGTTCTTCTACCATTGACCACCTTATGTTTATAATTTATATTTATCAAATAACTATTGCTTCAACTCTTTTCCCTAGAGAGGTCCTACATGTAGTTCTTTAAATATCTCTTCATTGTTTTAAGGAATGCATCAAACACCTCCTGTGCTAAACTGCTTTATCCTAACATTGAAGAAAGACCAGACCTGGTCCTGCTCTCAGGAAACTTACAGTCTAGTAGGAGCAGGTGACTTATTCACATTAATGATTATATAATCACAAATTGGACAATGTCCTGAAAGAAAGGACATTTTGAGAAAGAATAAAAGAAGTGGATCATGGCTGGGACATTGGGGAAAGGATTAAAGGACAACCTATGATGACTTTGCAGGGCTGAGTATTTTTGAAACACAAAACTGATTAAGCCCCACCCTCACTCCGAATTAAATCTAACCTTTTCAGTGGTTTTCCATTGCTCTTACGAGGATAATCATAAGCCCTGCTTATTAGTAAAGGTTCACCTACACAAATCCTTCCTTCTATTACATGCTGGTCTCTTCAACAATTTTTCCACTTATTGGATGCTCTATCTACCTCCTGACACAGGGCATTGCTCCTGCTCTTACTTCTCTCTGGGATGATCTGCTCTCAAATCGGTGAGTAGCTGGTTCCTTAAGGAGACCTTCCTTAGACACCCTTCAAAGTTCTATCACTCCTTCCTTTCCCCAAGTCAGTCTTTGTCACATTGCCCTGGCTTGTTTTCTTCATAACACTATATTATATCTAAAATCATGCTTTTCTTCTGTTTACTCATTTATTTTGACTCTCTCCTCTACTGGAATATAAGCTCCAAGAGAGAGGGTACTTGGTCGGCGTCTTACTTATCATTCAACTCAGCACCTGGAACAGTGTCTAGTAATAAATGAGTGAATTGAAAAAAGACCCCTCCTTCTGATCACACTCAGACATTTAAATGACAACGTCTTCATTTGTATTGTTACAGAGTACTGTGTGATTTGGTTTCAGAATACTTGATTTATTTTAATTTAAAAAACACTTATTGAGTGCTTATGATATGCCAGACACTATGGCAAGCCCTGGCGTGAGAAGGTTTGGCAGAAAAGTCATAGTTTGGTGAGAAAGACAAACTTGCAAACACGTACAAATATCTGAATAGAGATAAATGCCATGTCCTCTTGAATCTTTGATGTACTTGACCATATGATCTTAAACAAGGAGAGCAATCACCGGCAAAGCATTTCCTCTCTGTATCTCATAGATTCATCTTTAAATAGTGGGTAAAATTACATGTGAGTAAAATCATACTATTACATCCATTTCCCAGTAACAAGACATAATAAAAAAACTGGAAAATGAAAAGCTCCATTCCTCTACCAGGTATTTGGATAGAGCGTATGATGGAAGAGTATGGGAGATGAAGGTGGACACGTGTTCTCTGATCCCCTTGTGAAATCCTGTATTCACCAGGGCTTGGGTTTAGGCTTTATCTGCTAGCAATGAGGAGCTCTTGAAGATTTTTAAAGGGAATCAAGCTGGGCTTAGATACGTGGTTTAGAATGCTTGCTCTGGTGGCATTTAAGATATCTGGTAGTGTCCAAGAGAGATGGAATAGAGGAAGGTATATGAGTTGCTAGATTTCTACCAGAATGAAGATGCTGTGGGTTGAATTGTGTCTCCCCCAAATCTCTCAATATTCCAGTGTTGAACCCCTACCTCGCACTAGTTCATAGTGTGACCTTATTTGAAGATAGGTCTTTACAGAGGTGATGATGTTAAACTGAGGTCATTTGGGTGGGCCCTAATCCGGTACGAATGGTGTCCTTATAAAAATGTAAAATTTGGACAAAGAGAAATACATAGAGAGAAGATGATATCAAGAGACATAGGAAGAAGACAGCCATCCCTAAGCCAAGGACGAGGCCTGGGACAGACCCTCCCTTCACAGTCTTCAGCAGAAGCTATCTCTGCTGACACTTTAATCTCGAACTTCTAGTCTCTAGAACTGCAAGCCAGTAAATTTCTGTTGTTCAAGCTACCCATTCTGTGGTACTTAATTAGGCAGTCTAAGCAAACTAACGCAGTACATATGAAGGTTAGTGAGGGTTTGTACTGGAGTAGGACAGAAGTGAAGGATAGTTAGAAGCAGGTCTGTGACAGACTTGCGGTTTCTGAAAAGGCAGAATGATCCAGTGGAAAGCGCACGGTTTCCACAATTGGGTAAGCTGGAATTTGAATCCTGGCACTGATACCTTTAAGATATGATTTTAGTCACATCTAATCTCTATGAGTCTCAATTTTTAAACCAGGAATAGTACCCACTTTATAGGTTTGTTGTGACAATTTGAGATAGTATTTGGAAAATACTAAGCACAATGCTTAGTATATAGGAGATGCTAAATATTATTGCTGTTGTTGATGGTGGTGAGAATAGTATGTTTTAAAAATTATTATTTGAGAGTTATCAGGAGGTCCTGGAAAGTTTAAAGATGATAACCCCAGCATTGGATACCAACCTTTCAACCACTTCAGTGACACAAAAAACAGTCCTAGGTGGGAGGTTTATGACCATGGGGGAATGCTGGCTTTCATATGAAATTACTGTAAAATTTCATATTAATTCTAAATGTTATTTTTTCCTACATACTCTAGGAATGAGAACCATCTCTTAGACTAGTTGCTCCTGAAAGGCAGAAACCATGTTTTGATTTTCTCTCCTGAGCACCTAGCATAGTGCATGTAGTAGTAAGGTCTCAGAAATATTTGATAGTTGTATAAAAAATGAATTAATGTAGAACTCCATCTTTGCCTTCTATTAGGCAAAAGAAAACTCAATGTCCTGTGAAGAAATTTGGGAGTGATCTTCTCAATAACTCCCTGAATCCAAACAATCTTACACCAACTGGAAACATTGTTCACTAAAAAAATGGAGATAAAGTGTGATTCTTCTAGGAAAATTTGTTGTAGCCAGCTAGCGAATACATTTGAGTAAAACTCAATAAATAGGTATGTGAAGGAGACTGCCATGTTGGAGCCTTTTGGTCTTAACACGCCCAACTTGGCCATCCCTCAGGACTGGGGCTAATTTTTCACATGACATAGCTCTAATTTTGTGCAGGTAAGACCTTTCAATTTTAGTTTTCCTCCTTTCCAAAAAAATGTCTTGGGCATTATTAGAGGCAAAAATACTGAAACGCTTCTGGTGGAATTATTATTCTTTGTGAATTATTTACATTGGGATGAATTGTTCAAAATCAGTAAGTCACAAAGTTGAAAGAGATGTTTAAAAGCTCATCTCAGCTGTTGCCTACAGACAAGACTACCCTGCTAAACCGTCAAATAGATGGGGGTGATAATTTGACAGAAGTTTCCTCCGTAAAAATCCAGGGCTTCCAGCCTCTCCACTGGGAAGCTATTCAGCATCCTTCTTCTGTTTTGCACTCGGGGTCCATATTCTGCTTTATTTTAAGTATGGATGAAGAACTGTTCACATACTTGATAATAATTGGTTTCTCTGATAGTAAGAGAAGTCACAGGTACTAGATACAGCAACAGATCGAACTTTTGGTGTGGATTGATGTTGAACCAATATATCCTTTTTCTTTTTTCTCTTTTAATATTTTTTGAGGGATTCTCATTTTATTTTCTCTGAGAAGACAAAAAGTACCCCATAATCCTGAACCCTCCATGGCTCTCGTTGCTCTGCCTTTCAACACATGTTTATTAAATTTCTACCAGATTCCGGATGCTGTGCTAGGTACTGAAAGTCAGCAGCAAATCAGAGAGCCATGTTTCCTGTCTTCCTGGAGCTTGTGGTCTAACCTGAGCCATGTTACCTATCATCCTCCTCTTTTCACCTCCTCCTTTAGGATGTCATGGGTTTAGAATTGGAGGAGGTGTTCTCTCACCCAAGAATGCACTTTACCTCGAAATCAGGGACTGTACATCCAAGTCCAGACCCAATCTAAAAATCCACAGGGAAGTCTAAAGAGTTGGGAAAACCAAATCTGTGAGCAAAAAGCTCAATGGCAAGTAGCCCAAGTATGAATAAGATATAATCTGTGGCACAGGCATTGCAGGCTAAAGCTGTCTTTTGCTAAGGGGCTAACACACAAAAAGGGCCCTTAGGCAGGGCATCCAGCTGTAAAGGTCAAGTGGTCAGCAAAGCATCTCTACTTTTCATCTACTTTCTTCTTTTTTCTATTGCACAAAATGATAAAGTTAGGGTGATTAGGATTAATATATCAGGGTAGATGTCAGAGGCAAAGATTATAATAGTATTAATAAGAAACATGACAATAAGAGTTGTGTCATATTTTGCAATTTGACATGCCCTATTCACTGTGTTGCAGTGGAAAAAATCCAGGTAGACCTGAGTTTCAATCCAGTAGACATTAGCCCTTGGAAAGCAAGGTCTCTGGTGTTCTCAGCATTTGCATTCCAGACCCCTAGTACCGAACCAGGAGCATGGCAGGCATTCAGTTGATAGGTATGAATGATGGAGGACTCTTAGCTCTACAGCCTTGGGGCAGTGTGACCTTGGAAGAGAGCCTACTGTTTCTCACTCTTATGATTTCCGTATTAAAATAAATATGAATGTAAATATGTATTTTGGGGGGGTCAAATGAGAAAGCACCTAGTACATGGAAGGTGCTTAATAAATGTATTTTTTAAAGAGTTATTATTATCTCTGACTCCATTCATGCACCAGCAAACTTTGGCAGAACTGGCCTCAGAAATCCGATTTCTGGCTTGCACATAGCTCAATATTGGTAGCTAAAGATCCTCTTTCCTTTTTAGGCCCTTGCTTCGAAATCAGAAGAGAAACTGCTCTCTACTTATTTCTGTCACAGACATGTTTATTAAAGGGCTTTAGGCTATTTTAAATAAGAGAATTATAAAAAAATTATATTGCAGTATTATTACACCATTAAGTAATTAAATTATTTCAGAATGTAATTTTCATGCATTGAAATTTATGATATCAAATTATATGCAATTAAAGTCATTTTCTAAGAGATCTGAGGGAGAAACCTCTATTTTGCCAAAGTTATTCAGTTTTTAAGACCATTCATTTCATAAGATTCTTTAATTCTGGTAGGTTGAATGACATACCAGACAATTCCTAGACAGTCTTACAGACAGAAACTAGAGGAAAAAATCAATTTCATTGTATGTCTGGCCAAGATTTTGAAATGATTAAGACTTATACGATAGCATTAATAATAATTTTAAAGTGCGGTACTTCTCATTTTGAAATACTTTTATTTCTTTTTTTACACAATCCAGTCACATTACGAACTTTCTGCATGGAGAGGATAACAGAGCATAGGCTTATCTTAAAATCATGAAAAGACATATTTAACAGTAGCTGTTCAAAGTAGCTGGGGCAAAAGATACACACTGGGGACAGGCAGGGTATAGACTGGAATTAGGTCTTGTCATATTTTTATGGAACATATATGATGTAAGACTTGATCCCTTAGAGTGATTGAGAATGACCTTGGTCCACTTGCATTTTCAAAAAGATAAGCCTTTCCTCACTATAGAGAAATAATTTAAATAAAAGAAAAAACCAAACAAACTGGAACCAACAATGCTAGACAAGTGGTGTTTCCATACTCCAGCCAAGAGTTGATGAAGAGCTGAACAAAGGTGCTGGTGATGGGAACACATAAGGGTACCAGACACAAGAAGTGTTCTTGAGGCAAAATTGACAGAACTGGAGAGAGAGGAATCTAAGCTAACACCAAGATTTAAAAGCTGGAAAAGACAGGGTTGACGAGGGTGCAGTGAGAGTGTGGAGAGTGACATATAGAAGGTTGCTTTGGCTGCCCATTGCAATTTTTGAATCAAAAGATATACACCATGGGGCCATGATGACCACAGTTAAAATGCATTAAAATTTTCACAGTACATTCAAATACATTTTCTGATTAGGGTCGCACAATAACCCTGTGAAATAGATAGGTAAGTAGATAAGGAAAGAAAAACTCCGAGAAGTCGAGTCAGTTGGGTAAGGGCACGTTGTCATAAGTGTCAGACTCTTTGTTTACTATGTCATGTTATGTTTTGTTAAATACAACCATTAAAATACTGAAATTTATATTTAGAAACAAAGCTATTCTGAATTTTAACATTTATGGACTATCTGCTGCAGGTGCTCGATACCCATTATTTCATTAAAAATAGAATTGGAAAATTTGAATTATGAAAGACTGTGATTACAAATAAATTTAGTTGCTCACTGTACAATATGTGTGTATGGTTCTACGTGGAGCATGTGATCCTTTTGAAATAAAAGCATTAGTGAATAAGTTTTGTTGAATTTCTAAAAACAAGTGTGGATAAGTCTGTGAGAGATGTTTAAAAATTGAATATTATTGAATAAGTATCTCTAGCATTTTGTCATGAGACTTTTGATAATCTCTTTAGGCCAAAAACTATAATATAAATAAATGGACAGCAGAAATACAAAGGCAATTACCACTGCCTACCTTGAGTCATCTGTGAATACTTCTGCTAAATAGCATATTTATATGCCAACTACATAGTCAACACATGTCCATTAGGAAAGGAAGTACTGAAAAACAAAGCTTATTCAATTTCCTTAATTGTTAACTATTAAATGGTCTAGTAGTCTTCTAATTGTTAAATATGCTTAAAATTTCTAATGATAGGCAAACATGATGATTTAGTCAAAATGCAATTTTACTATAACCTCATTTTTATACATAATTTTCCTGGAATGTTGGACAGTGTATCTGGGTAATATTCTGATACTTTCTAAAATTACCCCTTTAGAATTTTCAGAATATTTGAAATTACCCCTTTAGAATTGTCAGAATATTTGAAATGAGCAAATTTTTTTTATTTTAATACCCTCTAAGTTTGCGAGAGTGTAGTAGTCAGATAATCACATTAGTGTGTAAAATGGAAGAGACCATTACCAATTAACTCATTGGAATTCTCAATGATCCAGGTTAATAGTCTATGTTATAGATTATCTGTAAATAATCTACATTTTAAGTATAATTAGTTGTTTCATTATGCATCTACTAGATGTCTTGATTCGAGGTGGTCATTTTAAGGAACAGGCAGATAAATGTAGGTTTGGGGAGGAGTTAACGTAGATATTCCTTCTACAGACAAATGATGATACAGAGATCATTAGCCTATGCATTCTGTCTCTTACACAATTGTGCTCGTTTTGAGGAAATCTCATTTTAGTACCATATTTAGGAGAATCTTTTTCTCTATTACCTAATGATAATGTTGATTATTCTTAATCTAGAGAAAAATGTGATTTTTCTCCCTTCTTATCAATATGTTCCATTAGAAATAAACTAGGGAAATAGGCAAGACCCCTGTAGGACATTTCAAACTATTTAATAATCTATATATGACATAGGCCACAGCTAGGATGTAACATTTTAATGTAAAGTCATTTCTATCTGTGCAAGAACAGGAGGCCTTTGGGAATGAAGCATTAGCCATTGTTACCTTTTTCCCATTGAGAGGCACAACCTGGAATAAATAATGTGCAAAAACCCATTTCATATTATATTCTATCTCATCAATTTCCACACACAGAAAATGGTGTGGTTGTGTAGAGCAAGAAGGTAGGGACAAATAGTCTATAGGAGTACAGGTAATGTTAAAAGAATCAATTTCATACCTTCCCTTTCATAAATCACTTTTCCATTGAAAAAGAAAATAAAAGCACATCTCTTGCCCATTTTAGAAACCTACTATGGTATTAATATATAGCTCTTGGGTGTAAAGTTGAGTGCCAACTATAGGGACAATATCATATATGGTCCTCCAGTTGGTTGCTAATTCCTGGGGTAACACATCTTTTCAAATCTAATTTCTAATTCTTTGCTATTAACAAAATTGATAGAGGACATAATCAAGTTTTTAGCTGGTAGAAAATAAAAAATAATTTTTATAATAAATCTCTATGTGATTTTTTGGCAAATAAATTGGAAGGAGTCCAAAGAATTATAACATGATTTTAACAAAACTCATTCCTTTTCAACATACTTGCTGCAGTTTAGAGGGACCATATAGAGATATACTCTGGTGAAATTCATGCTCAGCTACTTTCTTACCTGTGTGACCATGAGCAATTTATCAACTTTTCTGTGCCTAAATTTTCTCACTTTTACATAATTGATGTTGAATCTTTTCTTATTCTGACTGTTAATGGGTCTTTTATGGAAATGTGAATTAAGAGATAACATTCTAATAAAACTTTGTTCTTTTGTTTAAATTATTTTCAAAATTCAGAATAAATTAAGATTTTGATAAATTGTGGACTATCATGTTTGTTACACAACTAAATTGAAGATTTAAAATAATTTATCCCTTACAGTCATAGAAAACTGTTTCAAAACTAAATTACAATTCATACACATATTTTTCTTCCACAGATACATGATAGCACAATGAGTAAAATACTTTCAACCATAAAAATATACATATATTATATTTAGATAATTTCTCTAGACAAAATAGAAAAAAAGAAGAACATTTTCAGCTCCCAATAAAAATAATGGATATGTGATGGTTATTCATTTTTCTATAGCATTAGATTCAACTTAATACATTTAAAAGATGAATGCAACATATCTTATGCTTCATTTAAAGTATGCTAGATTTATAGCATTCAGAACTCGAGTAATTAAAATTATGATGAAAATATTTTACATATCAATTAAAAATATGCAAGGGCACATATACTTGCTCAAAATTAATTTTAGAAAATGTGAGGGAAAAAGGAGAAAGAAACATTGGTTAAAGAACAGTGTAGAAGCTTTTTAATTTAATCAGGTCCCATTTATTTCTTTTTGTTGTTGCTGTGATTGCCTTTGGGGTCTTCTTCATAAATTCTTTGCCTAGGCCAATGTCTGTAAGAGTTTTTCCCAAATTTTCTTCTAGGATTCTAATAGTTTCACTCCTAAGGTTTAAGTCTGTTATCCACCGTGATTTGACTTTTGTGAGAGGTGAAAGCTGTGGGTTCTGTTTCAGTCTCCTACATGTGGCTATCCAGTTTTCCCAGCACCATTTATTGGATAAGAATTCTTTCCCCCAGAGTATGTTTTTGTCTGCTTTGTCAAAGATTAGATGGCTGTGAAACTGTCACGAGAGTAAATAGACAACCTACAGAATGGGAAAAAAATTTTGCATGCTACACATCCGATAGAGGACTGATAACTAGAATCTATTTAGAACTCAGGAAAATCAGCAAGAAAAAATCAAACAACCCTATCCAAAAGTGGGCAAAGGACATGAACAGAAATCTTTCAAAAGAAGACAGAAGAATGGCCAAGAAACATATGAAAAAATGCTCAACATCTCTAATCATCAGGGAAATGCAAATCAAAATCACAATGAGATATCACTTAATTACAGTGAGAATGGCCTTTATCAAGAAGTCCCATAACAACAAATGTTGGCGTGGATGCAGAGAGACAGGAACACTCATACACTGCTGGTGGGACTGCAAACCAGTGCAACCTCTGTGGAAAACAATATGGAGATACCTTAAACAGATACAAGTAGACCCACCATTTGATCCAGCAATCCCATTATTGGGCATCTACCCAAAAGAACAAAAGACATTCTACGACAAAGATACCTGCACCCGAATGTTTATAGCAGCACAATTCACAATTGCGAAGATGTGGAAACAACCCAAGTGCCCATTAATACATGAGTGGATTAATAACATGTGGTATATGTGTATCATGGAGTACTACTCAGCTATAAGAAACAATGGTGATATAGCACCTCTTGTATTTTCCTGGAAAGAGTTGGAACTCATTCTACTAAGTGAAGTATCCCAAGAATGGAAAAATAAGCACCAGATGTACTCACCATCAAATTGGTTTTACTGATCATCGCCCAAGAGCACATTTAGGAATAACACTGATCAGGTGTCGGGCAAATGTGGGTGGGGGAGGGCATGGGTGTATATATACATAATGAGTGTGATGCACACTGTCTAGGGGATGGACACGTTTGAAGCTCTGACTCTGGGGGGGGGGTCAGGGAGGTGGGGCAAGGGCAATATATGTAACCTAAGCTTTTGTACCCCTACAATATGCTGAAATAAGAATAAAAAAAAAATCTAAAAAAAAAAAAAAGAACAGTGTAGACTTGAGTACAAGATATTCACATTCCAAGCCTGGCTTCATAACTGTTATTAGTTTTAGGACCTTGGTAACTGTGATGGTTAATTTTATGTGTCAGCTTGACTGGGCTTAGGGATCCCCAGGTAGCTGGTCAGTCATTATTTCTGGGTATGTCTGTGAGGGTGTTTCCAGAAGAGATGAATAGAATGAGTTAAGAACATCCACCCTCACCAATGTAGGTAGGCATCATCCAATTCACTGAGAGCACAAATAGAACATAAAGGTGGAGGAAGAGCAAATTCTTTCTCTCTCTCCCTTTTTGAGCTAAAACATCCATATTCTCCTGCCCTTGGACATTGAAGCTCCTCAGACCTTCATACTTGGACTGAATTATAGTACTGGCTTTCCTGATTCTTCAGTTTGCAGGTGGTGGGAATTCTAGCCCTCCATAAGAGTGTAGCTAGCTACCTATCTATCATCTGTCTATCTACTATTTCTTATTGGTTCTGTTTCTCTGGAGAACTTTGATTAATATAGTAAATTTACTTAATATCTCTGAACTTCAATTTCTGTATTTATAAAATGAGATTAGTCATGAAAAGTAAATGATAAACATGGAAAAGCTCTTAAACACTATAAAGTACTCTTAAAGTATACAATATGGAATAACCAACCAAGAAAACTACTGGGAAATGTTTCTTGGAAGATTCCCATAGTGTAAGATATGGCATTCTTTCAAATGTGCTAATTAGTTTTAAAAATTTTGCTTATAGAATTTATTTTTCAATTTATGTTCTCCTGGTATAACAAATATCCCCTCAGCCATCTCCAAAAAACTTTAAAAAACACTGTAATATTTTAAAGTCCATAGTGGAACTTGTGAGAAGATTTTTTTTTTTTTTTTTTGAGTGTGACAACAAAGATGTGGTTTTCTTCACGGCTTGTAAAACTGGCTCTGTAGATAATTTCAAAGGGGATAATTGGTCAAAAGACTGTCAGTCTTTTCAGCTAAAAAAGACTGTCACCAGAATTAGATAACAGTTTTTCAAGGTCATCTCATTAAAGGCTAAGAGTCATGTAGAAGTCTTGGTGTGTTTGCTAAAAACTTGTCTTTATATTTCAGTCACCAGTTGTATCTTTATTTCCTCATTTTCTTGCAAGAGAAAATACCTCAATTCATACTTGGCATGGAGCTAACACCATAAGCAGAAAAGCTACATGGTGATACTTCAAACAAATTTAAAATTCACTCAACGAACTCAATTGTTGTGTCAGCTTGTGAATTTTTACACCACTCCTATCATTTTCTTGTCATTTTTTTCCTATTTTGGAAACGGAATATATGAAATGTCTATTGAATCAACAGTATTCTCATTGTGGAAACTTGTCCAGATTTTTCATAGCACACAGTTGTATAGAAGCATCAAAAAATACTCATAAATACCTATTTCATAATATGTAACAGTGACTCTAAGATAGCTTTATTGAGGGACAGTACTGGAATAGCATTCTGAATAATGAAGAAGTTTATACACTAAGAAACTGTCGATATACAAGTTAGGACTAGTTTCTAGCTTCCTGTGAACTATAGTGACTAAACCAAATAAGCATTTATTTCTACAAAACAAAAATGTTCAGAAGTAGGTGGTCCAATTTAAGTCTTCTGTTTGTCACGTTAATCTGTGGCTTTCTCATGCTCAAAGATGGCTACCAGACCTCCAGCACCATATCAACATTGCATTCAGAAAGGAGCAGAAGGTTGAAGGGCAAAAAGCATGTGCCAGCAGAGTCTTTCCCTCCTCTTCCTCTTCCTCTTCCTTCTCCTCCTTCTCTTTCTTATTCTTCCTCTCTTCCTTGGGAAAACAATAGCTCATCTGGAAATTCTACCTGTAGCTCATTGTTCACAGTTGTATCTCGTGGCCATCCCTAATTGGCAAGAATGCCTGGATGCTGGAGAGTTTTCTAGGTACATTACTGTCCCAATTAAAATTGGTATTCTGTTAGTGAGGAAGAAAAGAGAATGGATAACAGCAGTGTCTAGCCCTATTTGATTCATTTCTCTATAACATTGTATTTAAAACTTTTCCTTTCAAAGTTCAGTGCCCTCCAATTACACTCCAATGTATTCAACATATTTATTGTTTTGTGATGTTTTGTCATGTACTCAATTGCATGTCACGTACTCAAGATCAAATATTGCATCTTATTCTTCATTGTTTAGCTCCTAGCACATAATGAGAGCTTAACATATGATTTATTGTTTTTGCATTTTAGGTTTGAAATAATTATGACTGTGGGATATGTTAAAATGACTGATACATCCCTAATGAATTTAGAGTTTGTACAGCTTGAATTAGTGGGGCATTCATGGCTAACCACTAGATAAAACATTCTTGAAGCTTTTGTACTTGACACCAAATTACTTTGTTTCGACTGAGAGCATGAAACAGTCCCTGTTATGTTTTAATACTTCTAGGCCATTGCTTCAGTGTGGAAAACCTGCATACCATTTTCACTACCAGAAGCACCTCGGATTAGTAAGGCCAAGAGTGGAATTTCTCTGAATGGTTGTGCCGAGTCTGAGCACAAACTTCATGTCATACAAACTTAGGGACGACCATGATTTCTTTCAAACACTGGTTTAGGTGTTTATATAGTCAGAGAATCCTCCAGTTTTATTTCCCCTTTTACACATTTTTATTAGGTTGCAATATAAGACATTTTTCTCTTTGCCTTTTTTTCAACAACAACAAATAACCTATATCCCATGGCCTAGCAAAATCCTGGAACATAGTCAAAACAAATGTTGAATGAATGAATGACATTGGGCCGGTTTCTAAGCCTCTCTATGCTACTATTTCCTCATTAGTAAATATTAATATATATGTCAAAGTGCTTAGCAGTTTGGAATAATGGAAAGTATTGATTTGGGATTAGAAAGGCATGAGTTTGAGTCCTGGCTCCACAACCAACATCATGCTGAAACTGCAAAGTTAACTTTTTAATTAACGCGTTCATTCCTTCATTGATTTTTTTTAAGTGTTTTTTTTTTTTATTTTAGCTTATTATGGGGTACATAAGTTCTGGTTAGATATATTGCCCATGGCCCTCCCATCCCCCCGAGTCTGAGCTTCAAGCGTGTCCATTCCCCAGACAGTGCACATCGCACTCATCATGTAGATATACACCCATCCCCTCCCCCCACCCCACACCTCTGTCTGATACCCAATTGGTGTTATTTCCAAATGTGCACTTAGGTGTTGATCAGGGAAACCAATTTTCTGGTGAGTACATGTGGTGCTTAT
>JAQIFY010000730.1:0-14812 GCA_028533085.1 Varecia variegata
ATTATTCTTCTAAGTCTATGTGTGCCACAGTGATGCATGAATACATGCTTTTCCATTTTGGGGAGATGAAACAATAAAGTCCAGAGATATGGGTCATCTTTAGACAGTTCTCTGAATTATCAGCTCCTATTCGGTTTCTCTAAATAAACAATTAAAAATAAGAAAATAACGACACCATCAGCCCAAATCCAAGATCTCTGGACATTTGAAGTAGTGAACAAAATCTGAGGTATTTCTGTTATTTTTTCTCAGCCTTCAAAGTCTGCTTATTTATTGATAGTCTAAAACAAGGTAAAGATTCAAGTGCCTTCAGTGTTAGCACACACTATATAAAAGCAACACATTTATTTAGTATTTATTACATGCTCAGTACTCTGATTGCTACTTTATATAATTATATGAAATGATCCTCATAATCACCTTATGAGTAAGGTACTGATATCAAACACATTTCATAGACGAAAAAGCTGAGTTTTAAAGAGACTAAATTACTTACCCAAAGCCACATAGAGAGTAAGGTGTAAAATAATGTTTCTCAAAATGTGTTGAAGAGCACTTGTGTCAGAATCACATGGAGGTGCTTGTTAAAAACACAGGTCTCTGTGTCTCTTAGGCCTTCTGACTAAGAGTTTTTGTGTTTAAACATCTCTGTGTTTTAACAAACTCCTCAGTTGAGATGTTTGAGAATCGTGTTTACAAATTGTATTCACAGTAGTTGAGGAAGGGAAGCTGTGGGAAAGAAATGCAGTTTTTTCCTGTGATCCTGTCAAAGGCTGCCTCTCCATGTATTCTATAAATATATCCTGAGTTTCTCAGCAAAAACCAAATACAGGACTGTTAGTAAAAGAACTAGATAAAGTACTGTCATTTATTTTCATGTCTACTAGCCCTGTTAAGAAGCATTTATTGATTTTACAACCCCATGAGGTTCCTTGCAAACTTTATTTTCTTTCATTTGCACAGAAAATTACTGCTGTTGAGTTTCCCTAGAGGTGGACTTGAAAATAGTAATTGTATTTGTGGAGTGTTTTACTGAATGAGATATTTCTAATGAACTATCTCATGTAATGAGAAGCAAATATTTCTCTGTTTCCTGTGAGCCAGGAACTGTGCTTGCTCCTGGCCACAGAATAGTAAATGAGAAGTCCTGTGTCTGCTTCCATGGAGTCTCTGGTATAGTTAACACTCCACGGTTTTATTTTAGGCTGTAGAGCTGTAAGGTATAAAAGGTGAATGTTATTATCCTATTTTAAATATGAGAAAATGGAAGTTAAAGAAGCTACATGATTGGCTCGTGCTTGTACTTCAATTAAGTGTCACGTTGTCTAAATTATTCTACTGATTTCAAGTTTAGTATTCTTATTATCTTATGCTGTCTTTTAAACTTAGATATTTTGCACATATTTCAAGCTTAGATATTTTGCACAACTTAAGTCAATTAAGCCCTAAGTTTTCTTGTCCTAATTTTAATTTTATAGGTGTATATCAGAAGATGCAGTGAATCATACTATGTTTATATAATTAGGAACAAAAAACAAGTAGAAAGAAAATTAATGGAAAATAGAGTAATTGGGAAGCAAATGATGAACTTGCCTGTTGGCTTCTGGGTATTCAGAGAAGGGACTAGGTAAGTGGTTTTGATAGTAAAGTTAATATAAAAAATGATTCCAAGGAGAAGAAAGGATGAAAAAAACAATTTTATGGCTAGGGATTTCTTCAACCAGATCTTTTATTGTGCAGTTAAGTACTTGTCTGTGATGTCATGTCCATTTCTTTGCATTAAAATAGTTGATCAAATTTTGCCATGCCAGCCTTCTTCTCACACATTAAATAAAGTTTATTCTTACAGAAAGTAGGGTATATTTTCCCATTATGAAAATAAGCACAATTCATATTTTCTTTTCCATCTCCAGAAAGTTCAAACCTGTGAATGGAAAAGGTAGAATAAATTCCTTTGAAAACTAAATAAATAATCAGTAATCAAACTCTGTGTATAGTATTTTGTTGCACAAAATGGAGACTATGGGAAAAATAGTAAAAAAAAAAAATACATTTTCATTGTTGAGAAACTTCCAATCTGCTTGGAAGTACAAGGTATGTACGTTTTTTGAAAAGCCTAATAGCAGTTTCATATAGCATAAGATTAAGGAGCAAGGGAACCCTAGGTACAATAGGAGTTCGTAGGAAGAGGGGGGGATATGGCTCTGAAATGATGGGAAAAGGCTTTATCTACAAGATCAGACTTTAATTCAATATTGAAGAAAGAGCAGGATTTAGATGAGCAGAGAGGAGATGGGAGAGCCCTGTAGGGGAAGAGGCTGCACGGGATGGGAATAAGCTCAGGGAAAAGTAAGTTGGTTAAATATTTTGAAAGTTTTTGAAGTAGAATTTATGTTGTAGGGTGGTAGATCTAAGACAGCACACTGTATTGTAATTGCCTGTTAACTTGTCTATATTCCCTGCTAGACTGATTCCAACGGGAGGATAAGGAATATACTTATTACTTTATTTGCCAAATATCTGTGGAACACCAACTATGTGCCAATGTTGTTCTACATGCTAAGAATAGATTGGTTAAAAAAAAAAGACAAGGTTGGCCAGATGTGGTGGCTCACGCCTATAATCCTGGCACTTTGGGAGGCCAAGGTGGGAGGATTGCTTCAGGCCAGGAGTTTGAGACTAGCCTGGGCAGCACAGTGAGACCCTGTCTCTACAGAGAATAAGAAAAATTAGCCAGGCATGGTGGTGCACCTGTAGTCCCAATTATTTGGGAGACTGGAGCAAGAGGATCCCTTGAGCCCAGGAGTTCAAGAGTTCAATGAGCTATGATTGTGTCACTGCACTCCAGCCTGGGTGACAGAGCAAGACCCTGTCTCTTTAAAAAAAAAAAAAAAAGAAAGAAACAAAGACAACGTCTTTTCTGTTGAGGATTTTATATAACAGTGGAGTTTATTGTAAGAAGCCCACAAATAAATAAACAAGAACATTTCAGAGAGTGGTAAGAGTTGTGAAGAAACAAAACAGTGCGATAGGCTATGGATGAGGGTGGAAGGGAGGCTAGTTTCTTTTGGGTAATTAGAGTTGGCCTCACTTGAAGAAGCGAGGTTTAAACAGACAATGGAGTCATGAGGTGGAGCCAGCCAGGGGGTTGTGAAGGCAGAGCATTCTAGGAGAAAGAAGCAGTGAGTACGAAAGCCTTAAGACAACACCACATTTTGATTTGTTGAAAGAAGAGAGAGAACGCCAATTTTTCTGCTACACTGTGAATGAGGCAGCAAGTGATGGGTGACAAAGCCCAAGGTCTGTGAAGGGGCTTGCTGTGGCTGTAGCATCCTGGGCTCCACCTACCTAGCGAATACTTAGTACGGATTTGTTGAATATCTTAATTAATAATTTGGGTAATCATCAGATTGTGTACAAATTTTGGCTATCAGTTTAAGGTTTTATTGGAGAAAGACTGCAGTTTGGATATACAAGGTGACCAAAAGGTGTTGAGACTAGAGATTGGAAAGCCGTAGTAAACCACTCAACTCTTAACGCCATTGGCCCCTTTGCCTGCATTGTCAGTAGAAGGATGGAGCCGCCTTTCATGGAAGCTGGAATTTTCTTGTGAACTACAATGTATCTAACTCTTGGAGTGGATAGAAGAGTAGGCACAATGATACTGAAAAGTCAAAGTAAAAGTCAACGTAATAACTTTCAACCATGAAATAATGGGGATGAAAATTTTGTTCTAAAGTATGTGGAATCAGAGCAAGATACATACACACACACACACACACACACACACACGCATACACAATGTTCCAGCGATAAAGCTGAATGTAGAAATGAGTGGAAAAAAATATCAAGAATAAAAGTGGATTGTGGCTTGGATAAATACAGAAAAATGGGAGAGATGGGAAAGTAGAGTTGTCTTCTTACCAGTGTTCTCTTGCTAGAAGTAGGGTTCAAGTGATTCAGCTGCTGCTTATATAACACATAGCAATGTATGGAGACACCTCCCAACTTTTAAGCAACTTGTACTCAAGAGGAAAGAGATCTCAGGAATACAAATTTCTAGTAGTGCCTTTTATTCTGAGTGTCCAGTGACTTACATATTTTTGGAGAGAACCGAGCCGTCTTCCCACATCCAGACACCATTAGAGTTCTGGCGGGATAATCCAATCCAACGAATTAAACTAGTCCTGGCTTTGAGGTATTTCTGTTGCAGACATAAATAAATATGATGGACAGAATGCCTCCACAGTTGTTGTTAATGACATAAAGACAAGGCTTCGTGGTAAGACTTTTGGCAAAAAAGAAAGTTGGATTATATGTATATATTAATATTAATGGATTTGATATTTAAAATTGTACCAAGTTGACTTGTTTTAGAACTTAAAAAAACAGTAAGACACAAGAAAAATTGTACACAAAATTGCTGATATTATAATCTTATGCATTTGTAATATATACTTATATCTTCAATCAACTGAAGATTAGACTCCCAAATAGACTACAAATTGATTTAAATGGGATAAATGGTAAACGATTATAGAAGAAAAAAAGAAATTCATTGTTGACAAGCTTTATATTCCCTAGAATTAAGCTCTACCTGGTTTAGTTTTATTGCTTAGCTTGCCTATGAAATCTTACATATAGAAATATTAATTTGTTTTAGTTGATTGGGTAAAGAAGAAGTATATGATATCTTTCTCAAAGAGATTTATAAATAACATACATCTACCTTTCCTGATTTACTTTTTTATACTCAGCAATTATCACTATCTACCGTACGTATTTGTTTTGTTCCTTGCCTGTTGCTCTAACTAGAACATAAGCTCCTTGAGTTTAAGGATTTTTTTTTTTCTGTTTTATTAACTGCATAGGTCCAGGCCCTGGAATAGCTCCAGCATATATTTGTTGAATTAATGGATGAATCAGTCAATCAATCAATTTATGGATAATAACCTTAAAAAGAAGCCAAATGCTCATTATATTCTCAGGCCTGCCAGGATAACAGGTGTGAATGCATTCTTGGAAAATTAAAGTCTAGACTTGAGCTTCTAGACAGACATGTGAGAGTCAGAATGGCATTGCACAGGAGGTATTGTGTGACAGTCACTTTTGACGGCTTGTTTCTTAAAGCTTGAACCACTGACAACCTTTCTGTTAATTCCTGATCTTTTCTTTAAAATATATACGCAGTATATCCTTTGCTATAGGACCTGACAGATAACTTCTACCTGAAATTCTGTCTGAAATTCAACTATTCTTTATTTCTCAAAAAAATACATTACTTCTTTTAGTTATAAATCTTAAGCCTGGTGTCAGCCTAGGGTATTAAGATTCAGGACATGCTTATATGTCTCTAGTTAATCTTTTTGTAATGGAGTTGAGATTTTAGGGAATCCTCCTATTTTGCCTTAGTGGAAAGAAGAGTTTATTTGTTTAACTGAATTTTTTCTCTCTAAGTCTGAGCCCAGAAAAAAGAGAAAGTAGATGGTGTAACAGGTTAGAATAGCAGGAAATATGAATGGTCATGAACATCACTGAGCTGACTCCTCAAGTCTGACCCACTGTGTCCTTTAGCTCCCAGGAAGGTGCAAGGCAATTTTACTAATCAACTGTAGTAATTCTGTAGAATATGACTGGATTGAGTATTTGAGTTCTGTAATTCTTACTAAATTTGATAAAGTTGTTACATTAGCACAAACTGAAAGACATAAGGAAGATGTAAAAATAACCCCATAAGTTCAAACAATACATTTAAAATTTTTTTCCCTATGCCTCCAAAATATTTGACATAGGAATCTCCTTACCAGAATGTTCTCGTTGGCAATCTTCAGGAGAGTAGCATTCTTGTCAGTGCAGTACTGCTTACTCTCTTCCCACGTCAAGTTGTGCCTGAAGAATCCATAGCAACTATCTCCATAATACCTCCACTTTGTGTCACAGGGGCTGCATTTATGGCCTAAAGGAGAAACCACGCATAGGAACCCTTTTATTCTAATCGGGATTACATTTTCCCCACGTTCCAATTTCCTGCTGATTTCAAGATTCCCTCCGTTACTATGACATAAATACTTCAGGAGGTGGGAAGATGAAGAGGTCACCAAACCATACTTACTGAAAGTGCCCTCTTTTTCCAATTGTTTCAATAAATTTTGGCAGGCGTGCTTTGCTAATTGCTGCAGAGTCCCTGAGAGATTTTCATTCTGAGCTTGTAGGTAATTTTGCTGCGTGACTGCTAGATATAAAAATTAGATAGTAACAATTTGTAATCAAGATTTTAAGAATGATGCAAAGATCCTTCAAGGAAGTCTCATTTCGGTAGAATTGCCAATAGAGAGCGTTTACTAGCTACATGAGTAAATGAGTGCTGAAAAGGGGTAAGGGAGAAGGGGAATATAAAGAACAAATTAATAAATATGCAAAAGTGACACCAGGGGGTCACCCCCAACAGTAAGTGATCTATTTGAAGGAGAGAATCACAAATAAGAAAAGCCCAAGGTTAAATAACACGCCCAAAGTGGTTGTTTTGACATTTCTTTGAATATGGATTTCTCAGCAGAGTTCATAAAGGTGAATGATCTCTGCTATTTTCTGTTCTTTGTGTAATGCCAAAATATTTATTCATTTAGGAATGCATATTAATTTCTCATTATGCTTAAAGTTCTTGTGATATTCAGGTAAATAAAAGATGGTAAATGAAAGATTCTTAAATAGCTTATGAAAAATAATCAACTACACAGACCACAATGTGACACTGGAGGGCCATGAGACTTACAAGAAAAATAAAACCTAATTATTTCAGTAAACAAGATGCGAAGGAGGAAATTTTAGGTAGAGGGAATAAAATGAGCAAAATTTCAGACAAGGTGACATAGGATTTATTTATGAAATTGAGAAAACTCCACTTCAGCTGGTTTTTAGGATATGTAATAGAGAGAGAGGAAAAAAATGTTTGAAAAGATAGTTTCGATCCATACAGAGGATGATTTTAAAGGCTAGTTTCAAATTCTTATAAATAATTTTTAATTCATAAGAAAATTTTAAAAGTGATTTTAATCAGAAGGGAAAGGTCAGAGTTCTCCTTTATTGAGACTGTCTTGACAGCTATGTACAGAGTACATAGAGTCGGAATAGTGACAGATAGACAAATAGTGACAATTAAAAGGCTCACTGAGATCCACCATGATTCACCAGTGTTGCCTTCCTCGAGCAAATCTTTGGCACGGAGTCAATACTTACACATGATCCCCAGAGCCACCATGCCAACGACCATCCCCAGGCACAAGATCAGCAGAATCAAAGCCACCGCACGCCACCAAGGGGAGGAAGCAGGCTCAACTGCAGGCATACAATAACCATGTCAAGGAGCAGGCAGCATGGCCTACCTCTGGAGCAGGGTCACCCGCCTCTGCCCTTTGGAGATTTTCCAGGTAATATAAACAGCTTCACTGACTGGCAGATCTCACCTGTGCTCCCTTGCTGACCATCAGCAATAAGCATCACCCACTCCCATGCTACACATCCATCCGCACCCGCAGTGGACTGTCCCTGTGCAAGCCAAAACATGGCCAGCTGTTCAGGCCTGGTGTGTCTGCCTTTGTTTTGTTTTGTGCCCACCGCCATAAAAAATGGATAATCACATCATTTGCTGACATTAGAATTTCCAAACATTCTCTCCCCCTATATCTTTCCTTCTATACCCCGCAGCATTCAACTGTTCCCTGCTCATATATTTTATGTTTATATTCTGAATAAGTTCGTATGAGCCTTTGTAGACACTGCTCACATGCCATAGAGAAAGAACATCATTCAGGAAAAAAATAAAACAAAACTGTATGCGTTATCACTAGTAGAGAAAGAGAATAAAGAATTGACCCATTTCACTAATTAATTTGCAATTGCTGGCTCTGGGCATTCTTACCTGAGGTGAGAGCTGGCTTTCGAGCTTTAACGTTTAAGGTGACGTATCCGTCTTCATCCTGCATGGCTTCCTTTGTACTGCAAGAGAGCTCAGGGTTCAATGACTTTACAGAATGTCGTGTCCACTCTTGCAGTTTCAATATGTGCCAGTGTGTGACCCTCCTCTCTCTGGTAGGATAGAACCGTGTGAGTTGGGACACATGTTATTTTTGGTTTTTGTTTTCCAGGAAGCCCTTTTATAGCTGCTCAGAGATACATGAACCTTGAACACAAAAAACACAAAAATAATAATAACTTGTGGTAAAGGAGTAGATAGGGCATTTGTTTCCTGTTTCCTTGTCTTCAACTGTGAATAAAGGGATATTCCCTCGTGTGTATCCTTTTGAAGAACAAAAGTTTATGTTTCGTCTTAACCTCAGCAGGTCTAAAACGTATTGTTCAAATTAAGTGATTTTTTAATGAAAATTCATGTATAAAACACCAGAAGGTATACAGTCTGTCCCATCGTGAGGGGCAAGGAGCAAGTCTAACAAAGCTTGATTTCAGATGCAGCTAAATTCGATGTTGCATGGTCTTGTGTTGGAAGAGACCACTCCTAATTATGACCTAGAATTTATGCAAATTCTTATGTCTTTTATAAGTCAGTTTGTCAAAAATTTGTGCACTTCACATAAGACAGGCCTCAGATTGCTTAGGTTTAGACATTAAAGGAAGACAATCAAATGAAGTGAAATAATAGAGTTAGTGACTTTATGTATTGCCCTGTAGTAATGCTTGCACTTTAAAGTGAATTCCCTGAAATGGACATATCTTAATTGAATAAAATTATTTAATTTCAAGCATAGTGTTGCTTACATGAAGAACTATTTGAGGAAGAATGGTTTCACACTGCCCTTTCTATCACAATACAATATGTACTGCACACATTTAACTTTATGAAATGGGCTTTTAAATTATTATTTTAGCTGACATTGAAAGTTACAAGGACGCTAATAGAAAGCTAGCTGCTGTACTTATGTAGGAATATTGGTGAGGAGAGTGTCTATTTTTAGTTATTAGAGTAGCTGGTGTGTAGTTTTATAGCAGATATTTTTGTTAAACTTCCATGGCCAGTAAAGTTTCCCTTCTTCTGACTAAACTAGTAGGCATTTATCTTATAAATGATCTTATTTTGATTTTTTTCTTCAGTTAATAAAATGTTAGACTTTTCAATATAGTAATTATGTGGGCTCCCAGGGCTGGTATTTTGTTAACTAACTTGCCCTTTGGCATATCTTATACATACATTTTTCCTTCCTGCTATCTCCTTCATTTTAAATTCTTTGTCATTTCACTTAAAATAATCTTCTATTTAAAAATTTCTTTCCCTACACACCTCAAATTATTTTGAGAATGAGGAGAATAATAAACAAAACAAACATGAAAGAGAGTGCCTGATTATGGAAAACCCGAACTTAGTATGATTCAAATGTTTTTACCAAAAACCAATGCAGAATCAGAAATCTCACTTACTTCAAATGTGTCAAATTTAATAAAAGTACGAAAAATAAAAAATCTTTAAATCCCCAAACCCATTTTTTGTTGCCAATGATCAGGTGGGTAAATTCAGACAGTTATTCCACCACGCATCTACCGCTGCTTCTGTTTTAGCCAAAGGGGGCTCTTCCTCCTTCCTTCAATTCTCAGCCCTTGTTGGGAGATTGGGGTTAGACTGGGGTCGGACTCTCACTGTCTTCCTTCTCCCACATCTACTCATCATCAAGTCCCGAGGCTTATTTTCTCACCATGGCCCATCTCTTTTATGTTCTTTTTGTCACTGCCTTACTTTAGTATATTTTTCCTGAAATATACAGAAACAATGAAACATAATTGAATAAATAATTGTGATTAAGTAACAGAAAGAAAGAAAACGGATGTAGAGGTTATAGTTTACTTTTTCTATAAAGCTTTACTGTTTCTCTTAGTAACCAAATAGGTACTTCTGAAAATTAAATCAGCTAAATTAAATCATATACGTAAAGGTGACATCCAAGGACATTTAGAAATTTTTTTAATTTTTGTGACTGTTTTCTTGCTCAACATAAACTTTAAGAAGGTTTTAAACGTAACAACTAGCTTGCTTTGTTGAGGTTTCTACATTCTCTACGTCTTGGGCAATTGATTTAATTATAAAAAGTGTCCCATTTATTCTTGTAAACCACCAGAACTATGCCAGACTATTGTTGATTCTTTAATGCTTGGAACTGTGTATTTAACATCAGGCGAATCTGAAATAGGTAACACAGTTTCAGATGGTTTTCCTTTTCTATATCTGGATTTTCCTTGGGTTCCTGCCTCCTTCTCATTGTAATTTCTTGTTGCTTTTTGGACCTTTGATAACTTCAGCCACAGTTGAGAATCTTATGTCTACATCTATGACCCACAAAATACATATTTGCCTTTATTTGTATTCGCCAAATGTGACTTTGCAGTGGTAGAAACATGCAAAGTCTCATGCTATACAGAGACTTTCAGGATCAAAGGAGCCCCTGACACCATTGAATCTTAATTGTGGTCTCTTTCTCCACATACCCTATACATGTAAGCTGAGTTACTCGGCAAAACTGAAGCAGAGAACTGCAGGACAAAGAGATGAATAGAACAAACGTTTCTTTACCCCTTTCCAAAATCCAGGGACTTTGCTAGATATCGTTTAACCACCCCACAAACCCCATTATTAACATATTTTATTTCTGCCTGAATATTTTATTTCCTCTTCCTTTTCTTGATTCAGGAAATATAGCTGGAAGAAAGCCTTTTATTCCAAATTACCTGGTGAGTCTGAAATTGAAATAAGAAATTTTATTCACTTAATATTTTAGTGATTGAGGCACTTTAAAATAAATTATCTTTTGTTTTAAAGCAAATATTAATATTTAACTCATATTAATTATGTTTCAGACACTGAAATTGGTGCTAAATATTTATGGAGAAAGTCGTGATACTAGGCCTTACAAAGCAGAGAGTTTTAGATTTTAGCTATCTAATCTCTATTCCTTTAACATTTAGAACATCCTCCCCCACCCCACTGCATACCAGCCCACGTTCTGGTCCCTCTGCCTTGCTTCGCTCTTGTCCGTAACACTTACCACTGTCTGATTCACATAGAGCTGTCTTTCACATATATATATATATATATATTTATATATATATTTATTTTTAGGAGAAGGAAAGAGGAGTTCATTAATTTGCTGGCAAATGAGGAGGTTGGCAGACTCCTATCTCAAAGTATCAATGTCCTCTGTCTTATATATCTAAATTTCTGTCATTTTTGCAGTTATAGCAAGTTCTCCAATAATGTCATTTTGTTCAATATCCTTTCCTTCAAGCCTTTATGAAAAAAAAATCACTTCCTCAGCTGGGGCCACTGTGTGTGTGGCACATTCTCCCTATGTCTGTATGGGTTTTTCTCTGGGCACTCTAGTATCTTCCCACATCCCAAAGCTGTGCATGTGAGGTGAACTGGCATGTCTACAGGGCCTCAGTGTGAGTGTATATGAGTGTGTGTGGCGTCCTGGCCAGGGCTGGTTCCCGTCTTGTGTCTTGAGCTGCTGGGCTCCAGACACTTGACACCCTATATTGGAATAAGCAGATTAGAGAATGAATGAATGAATGAATACAAATGATTGTAAAAAATCTCCTAAAGTAGGCGATAATTATACAAATGTATGACAGTAAGCCCTATGGTCTGAAAGCACTGAGAGAGCCCACTCTATTTGTGATTGTTTGTTGCTGAGCTGTGGTGGGAGGAGGGACTCCTGACAATTTTCACATTACAATCATTTTCTTGATTCAACCTACCACCGCTATGACCACCAACACTTACTGATTCACCAAACATTGAGTAAATAATTATCTTAAATCTATGTGTAGATCACATTTATTTCACTGTTTAATATTAGAATTGTTTTGAGTCTTTATTTAGAAGTTTGGTGATGTTTTTGTGACCAGAAATACGCCATAGGAATGTAACTCTTGTTTATATCAATTTGCCCATTGTCAAATTGGTTTTGTCATAGGTCAGTTTGCTTAAAGATGTAGTTTCCAAGAACCTGTCAACAACAATAAGTGAGGACTTACTGTACTACCCATTAAATATTTGTTGAATGAATGAATATATGTACGATGGGCGTTATCATCTTGATTTTACACATGTGGGAAGAGAAGTTTAAGGAATTTGGGGACTTTTTTATGATCATACTTCTTGTAAAAAGTACTACTATTTACCCAGTTTCCAAATTCCTTTCACTACATTATGATATCTTTTAAATTTAGATATTATCCAGACCCCATTATCTATGTTTGTGGCTGAAGAATGGGAAAAGACAATAGGATCATGATGACAAAACAATAGATGCAGTAAGAATGGAAATTAGTGGAATGCAAAACACTGTTGATAACTGATCAATATACAGTGATGGCTATATATTGAACCAACCAGTATTGGTTCACTTTTGACACCAGCCTTCCACACATGTGTTAATTATGTTTATTTTTGGAAAAGGGTAGGATTTCTTATCATGGAAAAAAAAGTAAAATTAATATTTTTTCTTTAATTTTTAGAAATCTTAAATATGTGGACTCCAAAATAGAATGAGCTTTGCTAAGTTAATGAACTAAACAATGAATAATTAACAAACAACTATGGCAGAGAATTTTGTTACACATATTAGGGAAAATGAAGGGAGACATGTGTTAGACAGCATCCATACCACTGAGTTAATCAGGCATATGCATATAAAACATACGTAAGTAAAAAGTTAAATAATAATCAAATGGAATATGTTAGATTTGAGTTAATGTTTGAAGGTAAGGTAGAGATTGCATAAGAAGAGAAAGGAGAAGGCAATGTTTAGCAGGCAGGGCAAACATCTGAATAAAGGTCTGGAAGTTTTAGTAAGTATGGTGTGGATTCATGTCACAATATATTAAGATATAAGGTGTTGTATTTTCCTATTAAAATCACTATAAAACTTCATGGCAGGGACAATTCATTACTCAGTTATTTTAACATACATTTATTGATCACTGCGGATGTCCCAAGCATGATTCTATTTTCTGGGGATCAAGTGGTGAATGAAACACACAAGAGTTGTGCTCTTATCGAGCTTATATTATAGTAGAGGGTGGTGAACACAGATAGTAAAGAAGCATAGAAAGCAAAGGGCAGGATAATTTCACACCATGATAACTACTATAAAGGAAGGAAAATGATGTAATAGAGCTGTACAGGACAGGCTTGGGGCAGCCCCTGGTGGTGCTCATTTGGATTGGTTTGTTTAAGCTTCACTGTAAGTGCTTGGACAACTGCACAGGTTTCTTCCTTTTTTAAGATAATTCAGAATAATTCAAACTTCTGCTATTATAATGTGACAGCTGCCATTTATTGCTGCTTCTATATGCTTTTATCAATTGTCTTTTTGGTATGTACTATATTTATGCCAATTTTACTAATAAGAAAAATAAAGCACAAGGTTCAGTAACTTGCCAAAAGTCACAGGGCAAGTTAGTGTTCATCCAGAATTTGAATCAGTGTGTCTTCACAGCCCTTTATTTTAATCAGGGTATTTTATTATCCTGATCAGGTACACTCACCTGATTGAATGAATACACATTTCACAATAAATCCCATTGTATATTCACATCCTCTGTCTCCTCCTTGTGGCCATGTATTTTCATCCTGCTTTTAGTTTATTTTGTTTTCTTTTAGTCTTCGATAACTCTGACTTTAATCTTCTCCTTTCCCTACTGTTTTTTGGTAAACAATTCTGAATTAATTCCCATTCTGGCCATTCTCAGGGTACTATTCAATTAGGGCCCCTATTTTAGCCATACTATGTGGGAATGGAATGATTGTTGAAGAACAGTGTGAGAATAAAACCTCCTGTCATGTAAACTTAGTATTTCTTTTAATGTATTCTAAATCAATAATACTTTCATATTTAATATCTGTTTTCCCTTATTTTCCACAGTGAACAGTATTTTCTGATGGATTTTATTGCCGTAAGAACAGCAAGAAAAGTCAAAGGTGATTGCAAGTTTTGGAATGAGGAACTGTGGATATGGAGTTTTCATTTATTAGATGGGGAAACGCATTGGGAAGGGTTACTCATTTATATGATGTAAGTTTGAAAATCCTATAAAGTATCTAAGTAAATATGCCAAGAATCCATTCAGGTATATGGTCCTGGAGATCGAGCACTGGCATGGAGCTATTAATACAAACTTGGCCATCACTGATATGTGGCTGTTAGCTCAAGCCATGAGTGTACAGGAGCTCACTAGCTCCTGTGGGGATGAGGACAACAGAAAAAGGAGGGCAAAGAGCTGAGCTCTGGGACCCAATATTCTGCATTCAGTTGAGGAGGAATTAGTGAACCTGAGGGAGGATTGGGTAGGAGTGAAGTGAAAGGGAAACCAAGGAAATTGTGTCCTGGGGAACACATTATTTTGGAGAAGAAAGTATTTTATGAAAAGGTAATAATCTCTTATGTCAAATGATGCTTATAGGGTGAGTAAGATGAATCCTGAGAAATAGCCACTGGAGGTTAGTTATATGCAGGTTAATATGGACGTTAATGATGATGTTGATAGGAGCATTTTTATAAAAATAGGGAGAAAGCCTAATTAGAGTGGGTTCGTGGAAAGTAGGAGGATACACCTGGTGTAAACAGCTTTTTGAACCCTTTTATTGTTAAGAAAATTAGAGAAATTGGAGTGATCTTGTGTGTCTCTGTGTGTGGAGGGGAGTAGTAAACAAGAGATTTTTTTGCTTGTTTTTAAAATGGGAGATACTGTATCGTATTTGTAGGTTACAGTGAATGAAGTAGTAAAGATAAAAAAAAAATTGGAAAAA
>JAQIFY010000731.1:0-14811 GCA_028533085.1 Varecia variegata
CGTCTGCTCTCACCAGTGGCGTCTGCTCACACCAGTGACGTGTGCTCTCACCAGTGGCGTCTGCTCTCACCAGTGGCGTCTGCTCTCACCAGTGGCGTCTACTCTCACCAGTGGCGTCTGCTTTCCACAGCTGCCGTGCCCCCCGCTTGGACGGAGCTCAGCCCCTGCGGCTCTTAACTGCGAGTGATGCACCTTTCAACCATCCCTCTTCAGCCGGTCTGAAGGGTGAGGACGTAAGAGCTCTGGCTATTAACCCCCCGCAGGACACTAAGGCCAGGGGCATATTTGCAAAGAACAATGGAAAAGGAACCAAGTGTCCTGACACACATTTACCTAAAACATCCGAGGAATGGGGACGGACGCCCTCAGCAAGGATCCTCACTCCTGGGCTTCAGCTCTCTCTGCTGAGGGCCACGCATCAGGGGTCTGCTGATAGCGTGGTGACATCCCCTCGCCAGAGCCACCTCCTACCCATCTCTTCCCGCAGGAGCACTGCCGTGTCCAGGGAGGACAGCGGCTGCGTCTCAGTGCTCCGTTAGAAATGATCCGATGTTTGTGAAGCAGTATGAATGATTCGTCTAACTTTTCTTTTTTTCTAAATGCCTTTGATTGTGTCTCTCTTCAAATTCTCTTGGGACCAACCTCAGCTTTTTATTGTTATTTTTTGAATTGTGACATTTACCAACTTGCTATAATAAAACAAAAGTACATTAAATCTTATATATAAATACACATGCATATTTGTATTTACACATATGCGCACATATTTGTGTGCGGTGTATATGTGGTGTATGGAGAGGGAAGGGGTGCCTTGGTCACAGTGACTCTACCCTCCTATTTTATCACCGCCTGGGCGTCCGAGGAGCAAAGGGAACACCCACGGGATGTCCGAGCTCACAGTCCGCAGGCAGGAAACAGACCGTCCTCGCCGGGAGGTCTCTGTTGCAGCCACGGTCCCGGCCTGGCGGCTGGAGCTGCAGCCGGGCCGTGTGGGAGCCGTGTGGTCTCCACGCCGGCGTCTGACGGGGGTGAGACGGGGAACCGCTGTCTCCCACATCCTGAGGATCCCGGGGTCCCAAACACAGGCACCCCCATTGCAGACCCTCATGGATACACGGAGGGTGAGGGTCCATGCTTGAGGCCGTCCGGGGAAAGCTTGAACACTACCCTAAAAGCAGTCGGTCTCGGGATGCTGCCCTCCGACACGTGCCCACACGGCCACCCAGGGAGGACTCCTGGGGAGTCCGGAGGGTCCCACCCTCGCCTGGGGCCATCTGTGTCATCCCGTGTGCTGCCGTCTGGCCTGCGTGCACACTCACGGAGAGCTGCCGTCCTCCTCTGGGCGCGAGTCAGGACGGTACTGGTGAGCCCTCCCTTGCAGGCGAGGGATCCGTGTCTGACCACCGGGCTGCGGGGCACTTCCTCTCTCCCCTGTACATCTGGCACATGCCACCTTTGAAATACCGGCTACTGCATCAGCCCGGACCCCCACGTGACCGCACCGAGCAGAGCTTGCAGTCTGGAAAGAGTAAAGTTCACTTTCGCAGGCTTAAGGCGTGGGTGGTCGGGGGCTACCTGCTTGCCTGGCCCTCGCTGACCCAGAGGCCAGGCTGGGGGTCCCTCTGCGCCTCGGGCCACCATGCTGTTCCCAGGTGCGGCTGTGAAACACTTGTTCAGTCCACATGGGAGGCCTCTTAGGTGAGGACGTCACCTCCACCCACATGTCATGGGGACAGCCAGGTCCCCAGGACTTATGAAATCAGCACAGTAGCTCCAGCAGGCAATGACCTCTCCCCTCAAATGACCTAAGCAGAAAAACTCTTCCTTTCTTTCATTCCTCTTAACACGTCTGAGCAGCCAAGATTGTACATAAAAAACTCTGCTAATCCTATAGATCTAAAGAAAAGAGAAATTTCAAGATGCCTAAAAAGTCCAGCCTTGCCCCATCCCATGTGCTGACTCCTCAGTTTGGGGCTTGCAGCTCCTAGATTTCCTCCTGATAACAAGTTTGTCCTAGTTTCCACTCATTTATTCATAAAACTTTGTGGACAGCAAGTTTAAGCAGCAAACACACAGTGATAAACCAGGTCCTTGGGTTCAGTCAAGGGGCCTGCAATCTGGTTGGGTGGGAAGATGCCTCAGAGTTGGTAGCAGACAGATCCGTGCAAGTGGAATCCGTGTTAGGGGAAAGCACCTGTGAGGTGTAGTTTGACAGGTGAAGTGCTGACCCCTCCTGGCCACACTTGGTACCCTTGCCTGGCCCCTGCACCCCCTTACCTGGCCCACACATGCTCCCCCTTACCTGGTAGACAGCTGCTCCTCCTTCTCTCTTTCAGACCTGCTCCTCCTTACCTGATCCACACCTGCTCCTCCTTACCTGGCCCACACCTGCTCCTCCTTACCTCGTCCACACCTACTACACCTTACCTGGCCCACAGCTGCTCCTCCTTACCAGGCCCACAAATGCTCCTCCTTACCTGGTCCACACTGGCTCCCCTTACCTGGTCAATACCTGTTCCCCCTTACCTGGACCTCACCTGCTCCCCCTTACCTGGTGCACACCTGCTGCTCCTTACCTGTACCTCACCTGCTCCCCTTACCTGGTCAATACCTGCTCCCCCTTCCCTGGACCTCCCCTGCTTCCCCAGGTTCCTGTTCACCTGGGCACCCTGCAGCTCTAGCCTTAGGGAACACTGTGTCTTCGTCCAGAAGAGAAAACACCAGGAAGCATCCCAGCTACGGGGGTGCGCTTACACCCCAGAACCTCACTTCATGTTGTTACTTCCGTCGGAGACGCCCCTCACATCAAGCTTCCTGTCTCGTAGGGAAGTTTTACCCATTCAAGACCTGGAAAATTACCAGCTTCTGTGGGAACTCTCTTTTCTGCAGATGTCTGTGACTTTGTTAGATTTTGGCACTGGCCTTATTATCCCCTGTCACGAGTGGGGCTGAGGGGCAGGCTGCCAGCTCAGAGGTTTTGACTAAGCCAGCAATACGCAAAGGAGACGCCAGAAAACAAAAGAATACAAATATTTTCACATAAAAACTGTTTCATGACTCTGGTAACTTGTCACCTTCTTTGAGTGTAGAAATCAGGTTTATAGTGGATTTTGACTGGGAGGATTTTGCAAGGTAATTTTCTTTGAGGGAGGTTGTGTGTTTTGGGAAGGGTTGTCCCTGCTTTAAATTCTGTGAGGGGACAACCAGCGCAGAGAGACGGGGAAACCGTGGTGGCCCCGTGCCCGAGAGGCAGCGACTTCCCGCCGAGCTGTCTTCTCCTGCCTCCAGGGGTCAGCAGCAAACAGCACGCACCAAGCTGGAGAAGAAACCGGGGAGCCCCCCCCCCCCCCAGCACACCTGCTCCCCGAGGACAGGTGCGCTGCCTGCAGCCAGCTCTCCCTGAACAGTGCCAGGCACAATTTTCATTATTACTAGTATTTTGCAAATGTTTTCAACTTAAAGAGAGTTTAGAACATTTTATTACCTAAAGATTAGGCAAAATCCACGGGATCTGTTGGAGTTTTCTTCTAGTTGTAGGAGAAAGAACTTTCCGGCTTTATGCTTGGAGAGCCCAGGGTGGGTCACACTGAGTCCATTCAGGCTGCGCAGAGCGGGTTTCTCCCCTGACAGTCGGGTTCCGGGAGTGCACTGGGAGGCCTGAATCGTTAAACTCACCTTGGCCTGCTCTACCCGGCACCAAGAATGTTGTAAGTTCTAAAAAAAAAAATACCTACTGAATTTTTATTTTCAGAGGATAGCAATTCCCACTGTGACTGTTTGACAATATTTGCAGATTTAGGAGCATTTTTTAGAAATAAATGGATGAGAACCTCCAGCTCAGTTGAGAACAGAGATAAGGTGTTGTAATGCAGCATTAACTTATTTATTTTTGCAGTATTTGAATTCATAGCTTGGTGCACAGAAGGAAGGAATAGCTGCTGTAGTGTCATAAATTGTGCCGCATAAAATAATAAACCAATTCTGATAGCAGCGGAGAGTCTGCCACATGGTCAAGGAGAGAGTGCGCCTGTGGACTTCCCGTTGGGGTTGATAAACAACCAAGCTCCTTACGCACTGAGGGCCCCCAGCCCCCGAGGCGCATCGAGCCGGTGCCGGTGCCGGTCCCACGGCTGATGGAGGGACGTCGTACACACACGCACAAACGTGGGATAGTCAAACACACGTGCAGTACATGTGTGTCCATCTGCTATGCGCCCATGCTGCACATACATGTGTATAGCACACACAGTCCAGCATTTCTCTACCCGTGAGGACTAAGCCCACTTCCCCGTGGGCATCTCGTGTCCAGCAGATTCACTGCCACTGCGTTTCTGCCGCCTCAAAACAAGCTCCACATCATTCTTTTCCTCCCGCCAGCCAGGAGCCGGGAGAAAGGATACAGATCACACTGCTAGTCTGAAATGAAAATACCGTCTTAATAACCACGGCGTTCTCGGGGATGTGTGCAACAACAGCGAAAACTCCCGGCGCTCACTCCCTGAGACAAACCCGGAGGGCTTTGCTCACACCAGTGTGCCCCAGACAGCATGACAGAAGTCCGCTGCCACTGCAGTTAATGGATTTATCAAATACCTTATTTCATGCTTTCTGCTTTTGATTTATGAATTTTGATCCTGGAGACAAGGACCCTGTGAGTATTGATTGTGGAAAATGTCAGACTAACAGAAGTTAATTTCACTCGTGCATGTGGAAGTCTCTGATTCTCTGACAGCGCTGTCTGCAGAGGATCAGCTGCCAGGAGCCCAGTGACACGGTGCTGTCACCACGGGCAGCTGTCCCACCGGCAGACCCAAGCCTCGCTGTGTCACGGATTGAAGTGACACACAAATATGTATCTGGGCGTGGGCACGTGGCGCGGCGCCGGCTGCGGGGAAGATGGAGAAGTTAGATGGGCGAGGCGGGTGGGGTGCAGCCCGCGGGGGCGTCCTGCCTCTGATTGCGGTGTGCCTGACAGGATAATGGAATGTCATTCTGCCAGCTCTCGAGCTGGTTAGGGACAGTTTATTTATTGATTGACTTTCTTTGTAAATTATCAATCTTTTTTATACTGCAGTCAACGAGTCATTACTTATGCAATAATATACTAATTTGGTGTCGTGCAGCCGCACATCTTTAATCTGGGCTCGTGTGTCTCGGAGGTCGCGTGTCAAGGGGGGGAATGGTTTTCTGAGCTGCAGGCAGAAGGCTGTTCACACGGCCTAGGCTACAAGATGACGAGGTCTTGGTGACATCTCACAGGGCATGGCACTGCTGCACTGACACACGGTTACGTGCAGGTGACCACGCTGTGATCTAAGGGGCACAGACACATTCCTAAGTTGGAAAAAAGGGAAAGTACAAGTGTGCATAACACACAGAAAGTTTCCTGTTGCAGTGGTGGCTGGGCTAATAAAGTCTTAATTGCACTACAGCCCTTCAGTCAATAGCTTTGTATTCTTGGCAAAAAGAGTCCAAATCCGAAGGTTAAACGTGAGCGACCTTGACTGGTGCATTCGACGATGGCAGCCGCCATATTGCACCTTCTTTGAAGATACGAGCATTGACTTTTAGTGATTCTGTAGTTCCTCGTGAGACTCGGTTTTGTCCCCAGAACCCAGAAGATACTGTTTTTTGTTTTGTTTTAAACTGACCCATAATATTATGCATATTTATGAAGTCAGTGTGATGTTTCCATGCACGTATACAATGTGTCCTGATCACATCAGTGCATGCAGGGTTCCACCCCTCATACATTTATCATTTATTTGTGGCGAGAACACTGAAAATTCTCTCTCCTAGCTGTTCTGAAATGTACAATAAATATCGTGAGCCGTGGTCACCTCTGCGCACTAGAGAACATCAGACCTGACGCCTCCCACAGAGCTGTGACTTGGCACCGTGGCTGAACCTCTCCCCACTGGCTCCTCCCGGCCTCCCAGCCCCTGGAAGACGGTTCTGCTCCGTCTCTGCCAGCCCAGCTTCTGTGGGAACATGCCGTACGCGTCTTACTGTGTCTGGCTTATGTCACTTGGTATAATGTCCTCCAGGTTCATCGTGTTGATGCAGATGACAGGATTTCATCCTTTTCATGACTGAGTAGTAACCCACTGTGTGCACGCACCGAATTTTCTTTGTCCATGCATCTGTGGATCGACACTTAGGCTGAGTCTGTATCTTGGCTATTGTAAATAGTGGTGCAGAAAACACAGGTGTGCAGCTGTCTTTTTAACATATTAATTTCATTTTCTTTGGACATATACCCAGTTATGAAATGGTGGGATCATCTGGTAGTTCAAGTTTTAATTTTTTGAGAAACTTCCATATGTTTTTCACAATGGCTGTACTAATTTGCCTTCCTACCAACAGTGCCTAGCGTTGCCCTCTCTTCACATCCATGCCAGCATTTGTTTGTTGTGTTTTTTGTTTTTTTGTTTTTTTGGGTCTTTGTAATAATAGCTCTTTTAATTGGGGTAATGTGGTATCTCATTGTGGTTTGGATTTGCATTCCCCGATGATTAGTGACGGTGAGCATTTTTTCAAACGCCAGTTGGCCATTTGTATGTCTTCTTTTGAGAAATGTCTGTTCAAGTCTTTTGCCCTTTTTTTTGATTCAGTTGTTTGAATTCCTTATATATTTTGGATATTAACCTCTTTTTAGATGTATAGTTTGCAAATATTTTCTCCCGTTCTCTAGGTTGACTCCTTCTGCATCTGGAGCATCTCCATGTTCGGGGCGTCACTCTGAGGTCCTCACTGTTTCCTGCCGTCCAGAGCAGGAGGGATGGACCAGGCGCCGCAGGAAGGCACTGCCCACCTGGACTGGCAGGTGTGGTGCCCTGACGCAGGGCGAGTGACAAGGGCTGGACCCCAAATGCAGCGGAGGCTCCCGGCAGGCCCAGCCCCCGTTGCCTTTCCAGAGCTGCCCAAGGACGGCGAGGAGAGGCGCCATCCCTGCCACTGACTCGAGCCAGCCGCACGGGGCAGAGAGTACGCACAGCAGAGGGGTGTGCCGGGTGTAGGGTTCTGTTGGGCTGGAGGGGAGCAAATGTCAAGGGCTGGGAGCACTTTCTGTGGGTGCAGCAGGAGAGAAAGGCCACAGGTGGACACACTGAGCCGTGTGTCACCTGCCCGAGGAAAGCGGTGCCACAGAGAAGGGGTGGAAGACACCCTGCCCTGTCCGGCTGTGTCCGGACTCTGCTCCTCCTGCTCTTGCCGGAGTTTGTTCCGTTTTTGTTTTTCCTTTAGGCTTTAGTGTCCCGCTGGTTCTCTCAAACTCAGAGGTCACTTTCAGCTTTAAGCAACACACAGCGACGCACACAGTTGCTGAGGTGACGTTCTCAGGTGTCTTTTGCCAAGAGCCTGGTTTCCCATTCTCGCAGTCGTGGAGGGGCTGCCCGAAAGCTGCTCCAAGTCCGAGTGTAGACGGATTCGCAGAAGAACTCGAATGGGGGAAGCAGGTTCCTGTGCTGACATGCAAGCCGCCTGCCACGTGCGTGTTTGCGTGGCCTTGATCTGTTCAGTCCCAGCAGCAGCAAGGAGAGTGCCAGGCCCTGCACGGGGCCGTGGGGTCCACGCCCGCCTGGGGGCTGCCCATGGCGTTGGGTTCCAGGCAAATCCACTCACTTACCTGTCAGTTTGATTTTTTTTTAGTGTGATCATTCTTCTTTTAAGGAGCGAAGGCCGAGCTCCTGTCGCAAGCAGACTGGGGACCGGTGATCACACGCTACGATCTCTGGGCGACCGGTGGGAGATGCAGACACTTTGCTGTTACCCAGGGCAGGCACTGGCTCCGAATAATTGTGCTTGAAAACTCTGGACTTGGCAACACTCACAAAAGGCCCCCAGGAATGTTTTCCAGATGTGGAAACCGGGGACCTACACAGGCAGTGTTTGGGGCGATAAGGAGACAAACAAGTGATGGGACACGGAGAGCGGAGGCCTGTGTGTGCATGTGCGGGTGTGTGTGCACACGTGTGCGTGTGTGTGTGCACGCGTGTGTGCATGCCTGTGCATCTTTAAGGGCCAGGTTTCTCTCCTGCTTCCTCGGGCTGGTCTGCTGCACACAGCAGGCATGAAGGGACGTGAACACCGTGCACGGCCTCCTCCTTCTCCTCCTCCTCGGTCCCGGCAGCGTGCGGGGTGGGCACGGTTAACAAGCCCTGCAGCTGGCGGGTCTGTGCAGACCTAATTGCACACGGATGTTGGGGAGCTGGGGAGCCGAGGAAGAAATAAAGCAGATAACGAGCGCAGGGAAAGTCGCGCTGTAAACAAGCAGCGATTCCCCTCCGCAGAGCGGCCTCGAGGCTGGAGGCGGTGTCGGTGTGCAGCTTGACTCCTAATCCAGATCGCAAACAGCTTCCAGATGCTTCCATCCCAACCTACTCGGGAATTCCTGCCCTTCACAGATGCCTCTCCACGAGGGGGTCTGTCTCCAAGTAAGATGGGGTGGGTTTTACTAATCATTCATTTCCAATCTTCCTGACTGGACTTTTATTAATAAACACGTTTCATCTGTCGCTTTGATTAGGAGGAGTTTAATCGCTAGTCATGTGGAAGGAGGAACACAGAGGCTGGGGCTGTTTGCTGTTTGCTGCGCCGGGAGTCGAGTCTGTGCACAGCCCCCCCTGGGCGCGAGGGGGAAGGAAACCCAGGGCCCTGCTCAATGACGGCGGCTGAGGGACCCCGCGGCCCCCTGGACACAGGATGGTCCAGAGCACAGCCTGGCAGCAGCACCCCCCTGCCCGGGTGCCTGGTGCCCCGGGATGGCAGGGCCGGGTGGCACCGGCTGGTGGTCCGGGGTCCCCACCCCAGAGCCGTGCCCCTCCCCCGAGGGCCGCCAGGCCTCACGGCTTCACCTCCATCAACCCCTTGTTTAAGTGCGAGGCGCGTGGAAAACCTTCCCGTGTCCTAACGCTCGCATGGAAAGCAGCACACGTGAGCTTCCCTTTTCTGTCTTCCTTTTCCTGGCTCCCGTCCAGTACCTTCACCTGCTGTTCACGGAGGTGCCGTGCGAAGTGGGGGCGCTCAGGGGGGAGGAGGGAAGAGTGGTGCCTACTGACTCCAGGGCGGCCGCAGGACGCATCCCAGCAGACGAGGTCCTTTCCCTGGGCTGCTCTTGGCCCGTGTCCCCACGCCCAGCCCCAGCCAGCCTCGGGCTGGCAGCGGTCGGGCAGCCTGCTGGTTCCAAGGAAAAGAGCTGTGATCAGAAGCAAACCCCCTCAGAGTCTCCCTCACACCTTGGAACGCTCGGCTCTCCCGATCAAACCTTCCTCTGGCCCCGCCTAGTCCCCGTCCCCCAGGCTTGTCCCTCTACCTGCCCTGTTCTCCCTGACCTCAGCACCGGCCTCTCCCGCTGGCTCCGCCCGGCCCTCCATCTCTCAGCAGCAGGACCAGAGAAGCACCCAGGTTTGGCTCCTGAGTCGAAGCTCCCTTCATTCCCAAGGGCGTCACAGTGTCGTCCAGACTGTGCTAAAGCACGGACCTCCAGTCCTGTGGTCGCTCTTACGCCCGGGACAGCCAGGCAGCCAGGGCACTCGCCCCCTGGTCCACACACCTGAGGGCGGTACCACTGGCTGCTCCAAACGCTCTGCTTTGGTCCCCCAGCCAGGCAAACCCGAGTCCCTGGGAGCTTCTGTGCACCTGTCCCCTCCCCTCGGTTGAGCCTCTGTCACCAGCCCTGGGCAGGCACAGGAATGATTGTCGTCCATTTACCTCTTTTCTGCCCTGCCTTTTACATATTCCCTTGTCACACTGAACTAGCCGACTCTCCCAGATTACGTACTTCTTAAGGGCAGAGTCCATGCCCAGAGCCTGACAACTTTCAAATAAACGTCTGTCGGGTAATCTCACTTGACAGCACGGGGTCTCGGGGAGGTTAACTGGCTCGCCCGAGACCCTGGAACCGGGCGGTGGGGAACCAGGAAAAGCTCAGGTCCACGGCGGTGGGCCCCTCCCCACCCTGCCCAGATCTCTGTGTCAGCCCCGCTTTGTTAAAGATTAAAACTATCTGTAATAGTAGAAAAGAAGTTCCTCTTTCAAAACCTATCCCTCCTGTCATATGTCACTGAGTTCATGCATTCCTGTGTCATCTAAGTGTGCTGGATTCGATAGTGGCCTCCAAAATCCACGGCCACACAGAAGCTGACCCGGGACTGCGTTGGGAAGTAGGGCCTTGCAGGTGAAACCACGTCAACAGGGGCCACGCTGGGCTCGGCTGGGCCCTAACCCACCCACAGGTGCCCTTTTAAGGTGAGGGAAATCTGGACACAGTGCCGGGAACAGACCGTCACACGCGGGAAACAGCCTTGTGGAGACGGAGGCAGACGGTGTTCGTGTGTCTGCAAGCACAGGGCCGCTGTAGCCTCCGAGCTGGAAAACGTGGGGCGGGACCCTCTTCCAGATCCTTCTGGGGGAGCAGGGCCCTGCCGACACCTCAGCCTCAAGCTTCCAGCCCCGGCGCTGCGGGAGGACCCACGGTGCTGCCCTGGCCGGTCGCGTGTGGCAAGTCATTAGAGCAGCCTCGGGAACCCAAGGTGCCACCTGGAGTGTCACACGTGCCACCGCTCCCTTTTCAGCCCCCAAGGTCATTGTCACTTCCTCCTCACACACTCACCCCCCAGTAACGCTCTGAATTCAGACACGAGCCTGTAAGGCCGACGCTGTCTGGGAAGTAACACAGAGTGTTCACGTTGGTTGGTGTCGGGCGGAGGTGGCACCACAGGCTCAGCGCAGAGCTGGGAATTTCGGTTCCCGGAACAGAGAGGCCGTGTCTGCCCAGGCGTTCACCCGCAGCAGCGACTGACCACAAGGCCAGCGCGAGTCACAGTTGACCCTTCGTCATGGGGGTGAAATTGTCTCCCAGGTGAGCTGTCTCCTTCTTTGCCTGGTCTTGACGTCTGCACGTGTGAGACATTTTAATAAGTCAAGGAAATCCTTGTGGGGAGGACGTGGGTTATAAACGTAGATTCAAAAGTTACATGAGCATATGCATAAAAGCAGAGATTACAAGCTCACACATGTTGACTCCCAAAGAGTGTCTGGCCCAAGGCTCAGGGGGGTCAGTAGCCTAAGGGGTGCACTGCACGAGGAGGCTCATGGTGAGATGACAGCTGAGCAGAGATAAAAGTAGGCATCATCCCAGCAAGGAGCACCCGTGGGCAAAGGCAAGGGGTGAGTGTGCGCCCACCACGGGGCGGGGAACCCTCTGGCTTGGCCGCTGCCGAGGGCTTGGTATGGACAGCAGGGGTAAGCTGGGCCCGTGCTGGGCAGGACCTCTTAGGCTGCATCAGGCCCTGCAGTCTCGTCTGTGGGGATCAGAGAAGCACAGCTCAGGGACAGGCGTGACCACAGCACTCAGTCGCTGTGCGTTTCTGGAATCCCTTTCCTGGGCAGCTTTTCTGGTGGGGCTGCACGGGGGCTGCACGGGGGCTGCAGGACCCGCCTCGGGTAAGCAAAGCACTGGACTGGCAGCACGCAGATGACACGGGCCTCCCCTCCACCGCCCACGCCCGCCTGCGAATCCGGAGCTGTCACCTCTTGCTCCCCATGGAAAAGTTATAGATAAAAAAGAAGCAAACAAACAAGGTAAAATGAACTAAAAAAATTACTCAATAAAAGGCAAAGATAAAGCCGTAAAAATAAGCAGATACAGTGAACTCAAAGTGTGCGGCCCGACCAGCTTCCCCGGAAGGCCAGGCGGGGTCTGGGTCCAGCTGAGAAACAAATAAAGCCATAAAGCATGTCTTCGGCGTCGAGCCCGACGTCCCGCACGGGAGCGGGTTTATGGGCGGGTCACAGGTGAAGGTCTGGGAAGGCGGATGTTGGGCAGAGCCTCCCTGCCGATAACCGAGCCCGAGCACCGCGCCCCTGCCCGCCGCACCCCTGCCCGCCGCCTGCTGCTGGGGGCGGCAGCTGCCACAGGGATCCTCTCCGTGACTCTGAACCTCCAGGAAAGCAAAGGTGCGTGGGAGCCCTAGACCCCAGCACATCTCCTGGCGGACCCGGAAGGCCGGGGGCCCAGGGCCGGGCAGCAGAGGCTCTCGGCTCTGAGGGGTCAGCCGGAGTCCTGCCTGCCCCTTAACCTACGTCAGCCTTGACCTCCAGCAAGTTCGCTGTTTCGCTTCAGTTTCTTTACCCATCAAATCTGATTAATATTTTACCTGCATCTAAAGGTTTCTGTGAAGAGTAATAAAACTTATAACAAGCACAGTGCCCAGCACATACAGAGTCCGGGACGGCTAATCTTATGCATGAAAATATTCCCACGCACACAAAACACGTTTCAGTCCCCTCGGTGTTAGGGCAGAAGGGAGAGTAAGGGCTTTTCAGACAAAAGCATCACTTTGAATCTGAACTTTCCCCTCACTCAGTGTTGACCAAATTATTAAATCTTTTTGAGCCTCAGTTTCCACATCAGTAAAACCACTTGAAAAGACGTTTCCTGATCTCGTTGTGAGAGAGAAAGGAGAGCACGCGTGTGCTTGCAGAACGCCACGCACGCCACACGCGGCCCGCGCCCCTCGCCCCCAGCGCTGCTGTAGAAAGGTCGGACGCTGGTTACACAGGCGCAGCCTCCCTGCTGGCAGCAACGGGCATTTCAAACACATCGCCTTGTTTGTGAAAGATCCAAACCCCAGAAGGGGCGTCCTCCACATACTGAACTCTGCAGGCAGGGCGCGGCATTCACGTTTGGATTTCGGGTTAAATAACAGCCCTGACGTTTACGTGCCTGCAAAATTGTGTTTATTTGTATTAAAGTATGTGTATGTATGTGTTTAATATTAAAGTGAAAAGAATTTAATTGGCCTGAAATGATTTTCTTCTTGAGAGATTCTAGAGATATGATTTGAAAATGACTGCTTTCAAAAGGAGAGCATATGAACCTCTGATGAGTATTTCCATCTCGCCTACGTGGTGCACACGCACACACACACACACACGCATGCACACGCATGCACAGGCACATGCATGCACACACACACACGCACACACACATGCACACACGCATGCACACACGCACACACATGCACAGGCACACGCATGCACAGGCACACGCATGCACACACAGAATATTTTCCAGTTTATGCCCCTAAGAGTATTTTAAGGGAGATCCTCTGAGATGCGTGTAGATACCCAGGCCCCCAGGCTGTTCGGTCCCCAAATCCCACGTCTACACGGTGATGCTTCTCCAGGTGCAGAAACAGGTACTTCTCCGGCTCCACCTTGTCCTGTGGGAGACACAACCCTCTTCCGTGGCCTTTTCAAAGTTCCCTTTCACAGTTTCCTCCTGCTCTCACACGGCGGCTGTTTCCTCCCCGAAACCCCTTCCCGCACCCTGAACCTTGACGTCTGCAGCTCCCCGGGCCAGGCCACTGCCCAGCGAGGGCGCCTCAGCCCAGCAGAGGAAAACACGACCGTTATTTCAGGGGACAGAGTGACAGGATCCCAAGCAACACATACATGTTTGTTTAAATTTTAAAATACGTATCATTCATTATCCCCGTAAGAAAGAAATGCTGCTACAGTGAAATTAGTTTTCAAAAAGCCACGGAAATATCTTACAAACTTCACGACGACTGTGATTTCTCCCCTTGGTGATGCGCAGTCACAGACCGACTCCCCCAAACGCCCAGCCCACTTCCTGCCATGGCTAACACCGAGTGGCCTCCCTCCTGTTTCCAAATGGCTTTTCTTTGCTTTTTTCCTTTTCACTTTTCTCAGGAGTTTGTGCTGTTGTTTTTCTGGTGGGGACTTCAGTGTTTCCTAATTTGGAAGAGAAAGCCATGGACTTGCACTCGGCTGTGAACAGACTGTTTCCCCCTGGGCGGTCGGGTCAGGACAGGAGCCCGGGTGTCAGTGTGGCGCGTGTATTAAAGCCACAAGCCAGGGGAACACCGTGGACGTCTGTACCAGGAGGCCCAGCACACAGCCACCTCGAGAGGCTATTCAGGACAATTAACTCAGATTCACACTAGAAGAAAGGAACAATCACTCGCTCGAGTCATTCGAGTCATTCGAGTGGGAATCAGTTCCACTGTCTTTATCCGAGTCACCAAAGCAGCGTTCTCCAGGCGGGATGGCTGGTAGGAGCACCTCGGTGCAGCGAACCACACAAACAGAGTGGCTTTGTCTACTTCCCTAACCCAAGCCGGAGATAACGGCATTTGCATAGCTAATTGCTCTCTTCCAAACGTGTTGACACTTGGGTAGGTTTTGAATAGACGTGTAAGTGGCTCTCCAGACCTGAGCAGGGCCCACCTCGCCAAGCGCACAAGTGCACCAGTCTGCCTGTGACCAGGCTTGCTTGCGTGCCCCAAGGAAGGGACAGTAAGTCCCCCGCAGGCTCTCGAGGGATAGAGGATCCGCATGAATGAACAGCGCGGCCACCCTCCCTTCCACTGCTCTGGGCCGACCTCTTCCTGCAGCTGCTGTGACGCTGACGGGCGCGTGTCCTGCACCTTCTTCTCCCTGGCTGGACGTGTCCAGCCCTGGGAGCCCATGTCCCCCTCTGCCCTCAGTTGACGCCTTCCCCACCCCTGCACGGGAAGGTCTAGTTGCCAGCCTGTGACCCTGACTCTCCCTGCTGGCGAGAGGCTGTGGTCGTGTCACTCTGCTCCCCTGCTGTTCCCCGACACCTCGGGGAAGGGGAAGTCAGATGACGTGGCAAATGCAAGTCGGTGGCATAATTAATGTAATAATTGGATTTACGCAGCTACTTTCTTCTTTAGAGTTCAATACTCGGGGAAAAAGGATTTTGGATGTGTAGCAACTGGCATCGCAAGTTGGGAACCAGGGGGGCCTGCAGGGAGAGGG